>JAQZBX010064813.1:0-16427 GCA_029593785.1 Cabassous unicinctus | reverse complement strand
CTTTATGGCCTGGTAACTGTGGACTTCTACCCCCAATAAATACCTTTTATAAAGACTAATCCATTTTTGGCATTTCACATTAGCACCCCTTTGGCTGACTAATACAAGAAGATACTATAAAAAATGTACAAAAACAACAAAAAATAGATACTCAAGATGAAAATAACAATTTCATCAAAGTAAACAATTTTTTTGTTTTTGTTAATGTACATTTTGGTGATAAAAATGAGGTCATTTTATTATATTGCTTTTTTTACATCACTAAAAAAAAAAAAACTTGCTTACTCCTGGAGTCTGTGCGCTGACCGCCAACATTCCTTAGTATTCCTTGGCTTGTATATCTGCCTCTCATCACATGACAATGTCCTCTCCTTTTTGGCTTCTCTAACTTCTGTGTTCTCTGTATAAACCCTTTAGTAATCCAGATTAAGGCCCCTCTCGTTCAATTTAACTGAAAATAACATCTTTAAGAGATCCTGTTTACAATAGGTTCACACCCATGGGGGTGTGAATTAGGATTAAGAGCATGTAAAAAATTTTCTGTGTTTTATGCCTGATCATTCTGTAAACCCATAACATCTCTAATAAAGAAAAAGGATTAAAAACATGTGTTTGTTCGGATACAAAATTCAATCTACCACATTCAGCATTATCTAGCTTCCAATTTTTGCCAACTTAGTATTGCTAATTTAACCTGCATTTCTCTTATTATTAACTTCACCATGCTTCCATCTGCATATTAGTTTTGAGAGTTTTCTTTTCTGTAAATTACTTGCTCATATTCTTTACCTATTTTCCTACTGCAGTAACTTCCTTATTGATTTATAGGAGTACAATTATTAAACTCTTGCCAGCTTTAGACATTGCAAATACCTTCTCCCATTCAGTCGTCTATTAATTTAGCCCATGGTATTCACTGAATGGAAAGCCTTACTTAAATATTATAATAATTATTAATCTTTTGCTTTATAGTTTTTCCTTTTAAAATTTTATGAAGTATTTCCCCATCCCTAGATCATAAAGATCATCTCATACTTTTTCTTCTATAAACTATATATATATATAATTTTATATATTGTTTCCCACTTAGATCTTTAACTATGTGGAGACCACAATTTACGTGGGATTAGGTGGGGATCCAGTTTCATTTTTCTCCATGTAGTAGGCCAATTTTCCCTAAAAACTCAACCACACAATTTCCATTCCTTGTGCCTCCATTAAGATTTATTAAGTTCCCATGTATATATGAGTCTCTTTAAGAGTGTACTAGTTTCTTCTATTCAGCTAGTTATCTGATCTTCCATCAATATCACATTGTTTCCATTACTTTAGCCTTATAGTCTTAAGGCCAGATGTAAAATATTAAGATGTTTTAATATCTTGCAGGGCAAGCTTACCATTACTATACTTCTTTTTAAATAATAGATAGCCATTCGTAGACATTTATTTCTCTATACAAATTTTACTGTAAGGTTAATGAGTTTCTAAAAAAAAAAAAAAAACTAACTGGAATTTTTTTTAATTGATTTGAAATTATATGCTAAATTGGAAAAAATCTGCATCTTTGTAATATGAAGTAATTCCATTCAAGAGCATTAAATGTCACTCCATTTATTCAAATCATCTTCTATGTCCTTTACTAGGAATTTTAAGTGTGTCAAGAATATTATTTGAAACATGAAAATAAGGCAAAAAATGTGGGTGACACACCCTTTCAATATCACATGATGGCAAAATCACACAAGGATTGCTACAGAATGTGCTTAGTTTTTCTCATTGATTACTATTAATAGACAATGGCGGATTCAGTGAAGTTATATGTTAACGTCTAGAATTTTGTCCAATAGATGTAAATAATTTCTGTTTAATGGAACAGATAAACCCAAAGATTTATGGTCTATTGGAACATTAGTTTTAAAACTAACTTAATAACCATATTGAAATATTTCTCTGTCCAGAAATCCCTGGTTTCTCAAATACTCTTTAAGGTGATCATAATATCTTACTGGTTCCATCATTAACTAGTAAGTTTAAAATCAAAGTAATGAGAGGAATTACGTCAAGATGGCAGAGTGTGGAACTCCAGGACTCAGTCTTTTCACCAGAACAACATTAAACAGGAAAGAACTGTCTGAATCCACAATTTTAAACCCTAGAGGCCAGAAGAACACTGTACAGCATCCATGGAAGAGGAAGAGGAAGAGACTGATTACGGAAAAGGAGAGTAAATTGTTCTCCCCAAACAGCAGTTACTGGTACCCATCTCCCACTCTCAGGGCAGACCACCATGGGGTCCAGCCTGACTAGTTCACTGATGACAGAAAGGGAAATAAAAATCCCCCTCTTCCCCAAGACCAGGGATGGACACAGCTGATCACTAATTACGGCTTTTGATTAGCAACTTCAGATAGCTGGGCAGCCATCATTTCAAACTGCTCTCGACAAAGCAGAGGAGATTTAAAGAATGCTACACTTCCTCAAGACTGTGGGGGAATATTAGTTGAAAGACTGCCTTTACTTGGTAGGCCAAGAAAACTCAGGTTTGGGGAGCCATGAAAGAAGCTCTTGGCACCCTTCCTGATCTCCTGCCCAAGGTACTTTGAAGCAGGTCTGCACCCCCTTCATGAGTCCCTGACCCCATTTGAGCTGGGAAAGACTGACTTGAGAAAGCCTGCTCTGATGTGCTCTACCTCCCAGAATATTCCCTCCAGGCAAAAGCAGCTTGAGGCAACATAAGAAGTAAAAGAAACTGTAGAGGCAGACAATCTAGGACAAAGGGTTACGGTTATAAAATCAAGAAACTGATATCTCAGGGAATAAATCCAAGAGTAAACATTTAAAAATATTAAAATATACAGTATGTAACAAAACAGTACAAGACAAACAAAGAAACAAGAAATGATGGTCCATCCAAAGGAAGAAGATAAAAATCGAGAAGACATCAACAAAGACCAGAATATGCACATACCCAACAAACACATTTTAAAAAATGATTTTAAAAATGCTCAAGAAAATGAAGGAAGATACAGAGAAAGAACTAAAGGATATCAAGAAAACAATGAAATCTAGGCACCTTTATAAAATGTATACATATATATATAATAAACAACATCTATGTAAACAAATGCATATATATGCATATGTATTATATATCATTTTACAAATAAAAAAAATTTAAAAAAAAAAAAAGAAAACAATGAGTGAGCAATATGAGAACATTAGTAAAGAGATAGAAATTTTTAAAAAGAACCAATAGAACTACTGGAGTTGAAGACCACCATAATTGAAATGAAAAATGCCTAGTAGGGTTTCAAGAGCAGATTAGAGCTGGCAAAAGAATCAGTGAAAGAAGGCAAGATACTTGAAATGAGGCCAGCTGTGGAGAAGAAAGAAAAAAGAATTTAAAAAAGCAAATATAGCCAAAGACACCTCTGGGACACCAACAAGTATATGAATATATGCATTGTGGGAGCCCAGAAGGAGAGTAATGAGAGAAAGGGGGAGAAGAAATATTGCAAAAATAATGACAGAGCACTTCCCAAACTTAGCAAAAGACATGAATATGCATATCCAAAACCCCAGAAAACTCCAAAAAGGATAAACATGAAGAAAAATACATCCTGTCATATAGTGATCACAGTATCAAATGCAAAGGACAAGGAGAGAATTCTGAAAGCTGCAAGAGAAAAGCAACATGTTACATACAAGGGAGTCTCAATTAGATTGAGCACCAATTTCTCAACAGAAACGATGGAGACAAGAAAGCAGTGTGTTGAAATACATAAAGGGCTGAAAGAAAACAATTGCCAACCAAGAATTTTATAACTGGTGAGATTTTCTTTCAAAACTGAGAGAGAGATTAAAGCATACCTAAATTATAAAAAAAAAAAAAAATTGAGGGGATTCCTTCCCTACAAGCAATACTAAAGGAGGTTCTTCAGACTGAAAGAAAAGGGCACTAGACAGTAGTTCAAAATGGCATAAAGAAATAAAGACCTGAGATTAGGTAACCATTTAAGTAATTATAAACTCCAGTATTATTGTGTATTGTTTGGTATTTAATTCTACTTCTTACTTTCTACAGGTGCTAAAATGAAAGTGCATGAAAAGTAATGATGTGGAAGCAGATGTGGCTCAGGTGACTGAGCTCCCACCTATCACATGGGAGGTCCAGGTTCGGTTCCTGGTGCCTCCCTGAGAAGACAAGCAAGACAGTGAGTTGACACGACAGGCTGGCGCAGCAAGCTGACACAACAAGATGATGCAGTGAGATGATGCAACCAAGAGACAGCGAGTAAACACAATGAGAGATGCAACAAAGCAGGGAGCAGAGGTGGCTCAGGCAATTAGCGCCTCCCTCCCACATGGGAGGTCTCCGGTTTCAGTTCCTGGTGCCTCCTAGAAAGAGAAGACCAGCACACAGCAAATGCAAACAACAAGGAGGTGGGGAGAAATAAATAAATTAAATAAATCTTTTTTTAAAAGTAATGATGAATCTATGGTTTTAGACATACAATGTACAAAGATATAAGTGGTAACAAGTACAAAAAAAAGGTGGGAGGATGGATGGATAAAGGAAAGTATATGTGTAAGCTATTGAAGTTAAGTATGTGAGTATGTGTTTTAGTTTCCTAAGCCGTTAAACCAAATAACATGAAAAGGTTCAGCTTGAACAATGGGAATTTATTAGCTTACAGTTTTGAGGCTGAGAATATGTCCAAATCAAGGCATCAGCAAAGAGATGCTTTCTTCCTGAAGACTGGCTGCCAGTGATCCTTTCTCTTTCTCTCTGTATTCATTCTATTCATAAAGGATTCCAGTAATTAGGTTTAAAGCTTATCCTGAATGAGGTGGGTCACACCTTAACTGAAGAAGCCTCATCAAAAGGTCCTACTTACAATGGGTTTACATCCACAGGAATAGATTAAATTTAAGAACATCTTTTCCTGGGGTACATACAGGTTCAATCCGCCACAGTTGGTATCAAACCAAATATGATCATTATATACTTAGGATGTTAAATTTTAACCCCATGGTATCCTCAAGGAAAATAGATGAAAAATATATCCAGATAGAAAAGAGAAGTCACTCAATTTGGTACAACACACAAAAAAATCAAATATATAAAAAAGTAAGCATTAATGGAAAAATTGAAGGGCAAAAAAGGGTATAAGACATACAAACAGCTAAATAGCAAAATAGCAAAAGAAAGTCCTGAATTTTCAGTAGTGACTTCAAATATCAATGGATTAAACTTTCTAGTCAAAAGACAGAGATTAGGGGGACAGATGTGGCTCAAACGGTTGGGCATCCATCTCCCATATGGAGGGACCTGGGTTCGATCCCCGGGACCTCCCAGTAAAAAACAAAAAACAAAAAAACAAAAGACAGAGATTGGCAGAATGGAGAAAAAGAGCATGACCTAACAATATGCTTTCTGAAAGAGACTCACCTTAAAATCAAAGATACAAATAGATGGAAAGTGAATGGATGAAAAAATATAAACAGAGATATAAAGGACTATAAGAGAATACTACGAATAACTGTATGCTAATGAATTGATAACCTAGAAGAAATGAAAAAAATCTTTGAAACACACAAACTACTTATACTGATTCAAGAAGAAATAGAATATATCCAAAAAAACAATTTCTGGTAAAGAGATTGCATTGGTAATAAAAAACCTCCCAACAAAGAAAAGCCAAGGCCAGGTGGCTTAACAGGGAAATTCTACCAAACATTCCAAGAAGATTTAACTGCAATTTTGCACAAAGTTTTCCATAAAATTGAAGAGGAGGGATCATTCCCTAACTCATTCTGTGAAGTCAACATCATGCTGACACCAAAGCCAGAAAAAGATACAACAAGGAAAGAAAACTACATACCAATATCTCTTATGAATATATATGCAAAAATCCTCAAAGAAATACTAACAAACCCAGTCCAACAACATATTAAAAGAAATATACACCATGATCAGGTGAATTTTATCCCTGGCATGCAAGAGTAGTTCAACATAACAAAATCAATTAAGGTAATCACATTAACACAATGAAGGGGAAAAAATCACATGATGATCTCAATTGAATGCAGAAAAGGCATTTCACAAAATCCATCACCCCTTCGTGATTAAAAAAGCATTTAGAACACTACAAATAGAAGGAAACTTCCTCAAAATGATAACGGGCATATATGGAAAGCCCACAGTTATCGTCCTACTTGATGGTGATGCTAAGAACAGGAACAAGACAAGGATGCCCACTGTCAGCAGAGTTATACAACATTGTACTGGAATTTCTAGCCAGGGCAATTGGGCAAGAAAAAGAAATAAAAGGCATCCAAATTGGAGAGAAAGAAGTAACACTTTTCCTAGTACAGATGATATGATTCTAAATACAGAAAATCCTGAAATATCCACAACAAGGCTCCTAGAACTAGTAAATGAATTCAACAAAGTGGTAGGGTACAAGAACAACACCCAAAAATCAGTACTGTTTCTATACACAAGCAACAAGCAATTGGAAGAAGAAATCCAGAAAAAAAATCCATTCACAGTAGCAACTAAAATACTCAGATACCTACAAATAAATCTAACTAAGGATGTAAAGGACTTGTACACAGAAAATTACAAAGCATTACTAAAAGAAATCTAAGAACACCTGATTAAATGGAAGTACATTCCATGTTCACAGATTGGAAGACTAATTATTGTTAAGACAGCAATCCTACCTAACGCAATTTATAGATTCAATGTAATCCCAACCAAAATTCCAACAACCTTCTTTGCAGAAATGGAAAATCCAATCATTAAATTTATGTGGAAGGATAAGAGGCCCTGAATATTAAAACCATCTTGAAAAAGAAGTATGAAGTTGGAGGACTCATACATCCTGACCTTAAAACTTATTACAAAGCCCCAGTAATCAAAACAGCATGGGATTACCACAAGAACAGATACATAGACCAATGAAATAAAATTGAAAGCTCAGAAATCAACCCTCACATTTTTGGTCAGCTGATTTTTTACAAGATGGCAAAGACCACTCATGTGGGAAAGAATAGTCTCTTCCACAAATGATGCTTGGAAAACTGGACCTCCATTTGCAAAAAAAAAAAAAAGAGTACCCCTACCTTGCACCTTATACAAAACTCAACTCAAAATGGATCAAATACCAAAATATAAGGATCAGGACTATCAAACTCCTAGAACAAAAGGTAAGGAAGCATCAGGACCTTGTGTTAGGCAATGGTTTCTTAGACCATTGTTGAAAAACAACAAAGAAAAAGATATAAGTGGGACCTCATCAAAATTAAAAACTTTTTTTTCTCAAAAAACTTTATCATGAAAGTAAAACAACAACCTACACCATGCAAGAGAATATTTGGAAACCACATATCCAGAATATATAAAGAAATCCTTCATATCAACAACAAAAAAGACAAACAATCCAATTAAAAATGGGCAAAAGACTTAAAGAGACATCTCTCCAAAGAAGATATGCAAACTGGCCAAAAAGCAAATGAAAAGATTCTTAACAGGGAAATGCAAATCAAAACTGCAATGAGATACCATTTCCTGCCCATTCAAATGGATGCTATTTTTTTTAAAAAAAGGAAAATACATGTTGGAAATAGGAACCCTATTTGTCAGTTCCTCAAAAATCTAAGTATAGAACTATCACACAACCCAGCAAAGTCTCAAACAGATATTACACACCAATGGACATAGCAACATTATTCACAATTGTCAAAAGATGTAAGCAACCCGAGTCCATCCACCAAAGAACAGATAGACAAAATGTAGTATATACATACAGTAGAATATTATTCAGTCATAAAAAGGAATGAAGTCCTGATGCATGCGGCAACATGGATGAACCCTGAAGTCATCACGTGGAGTGAAATAAACCAGACACAAAAGGCGAATATTGTATGATTTCACTGTTTTGAAGCAATTAAAATAAGCAAATTCATAGTGTCAGAATCTAGAATATAGGTTACCAGGGAATGGGGTGGGGATAGAGAATGAGAAGTTAAGGCTTAAATTGTACAAGGTTCCTATTTGGAATGATAAAAATGTTTTGGTAGTGGACGGTGGTGATGGTTGTACAACTTTGTGAACACAATTAACAGCACTGAAATATATATCTGAATGTGATTAAAGGGGGAATATAGATTAGATATATAGTAACAGAATAATTTTTTTTAAACTCATGAACTACACTACACAGTGAGCCCTTAGTTAAACCATGGACTTTAATTAATTGTACAATTATAAAAATGAGCTACCATCAATTGTAACAAATGTTCCATACCAATGCAAGTGTTAGTGGTGGGGTAGTTGATGGGAATCTTGTATTTTATGCATGATTATTCTGCAAGCCCCCAACTTCTCCAACAAAAAAATTTTAAAATAAAAGTAGTAAGTTTCAGTACTTAAAATATTGATTTTATAATTACCTAAGAGTAATTAATTGCAATTTTTTAAAATTACAATTTAAGTTTCTTCATAAAAGTCTTATATATTCTAGGTTATGCTAATTCCTAGATATTAAATTTTGAAACCCTAGATAAAATATATAAATTCTTAGACATTAATAAAATGCATAAATTGGCCCTGATTTTACAATATGTTGCTAGAGTTTGATCCTAATTTCAGCTTCTGATTCTTAATAACTACTGATGTAGTGTGCTTTCACATAAATTACCTCATCTAATATCCACCAAAACTCTACGCAGTATTATACGAGAAGAAAATAAATAATGGGTGAGTGCACTTCACTTAAGTTTCAATTCTAATATTGATGGATCATTGTCAAACATCTAGCTCTTCTGCCTTGAAATCCTGTGCAATTTTCCCTATATTACACTGACTTACTTCAGAGGCAGCAGAAGTTCAGAAAAATACAGCATTTGACGGGGAATTGGAAATGAATTGAAGTTCTGACCCTACCACTAATGAGCTATGTTTCCTTGGGGAAGTCATGAAATCTTTCTGGGAATTTGACAATATGTACAAATGGCAGTAGGTAGTCTAGATTCTAGCTGATCTCTAAAATTTTATCCAGACTTAAAATTTTATGACTCTATGGTTTGCATCTAAAAACATGACTTCGATTACTCCAGGACTTCTTCATAGGATGTTTATCTGGATGATTCGTCCTTGCAAACTCATTTGCTCTTCCTGCCGATGGATACTCAGCACTCTCTAGACTGTTCTGAGATTGGCTGACACTTTAATTTGCGAATCGTAGATTATTCTTATCTATTTCTTACCCCAAATTACATAAGGGCATTCAAAAAGCAACAATGATATCTACCTTAAACTACTCTATCTACTCAAAAAGACTGAAAAGTATTTGTTTATAATTCATAGCTTTATCTGAATGCACAAGCCTCTACTATAAATTTATTACACCAAAAATTTTTAAAATCTTTACTGAACCTGCAGAGTCTCTGAAAAGCCCCATTCTGCTTTCTTACTTTCTTATGATAGACAGGTTGTGACTATTGTCTGTTGTTCTTAAGCAGGGTACTGCAATGAACAGTGTCCATTCCTAGAAGATTATGTATTTACCACAAAAGAATTTATATTATGTTTTTACAAAATTCCCTATTAAAAATCCCTTTTTCTTAGGAATTGTGCTTGCTAATTTTCAATATTTCTAGTAAAGATAGACAAATAAATCTTCCCCTTTGCCTCAACAAGATAAGAGTTTTATGATTGAATCTTATCATGGGCCAAAAATTTCTGTCTCAAGGAGGGCAATAAAAAGGGGCCAAGGGAAGTGGATGTGGCTCAAGTGGTTGGGCTCCCATCTACCATATGGGAGGCCCTGGGTTCGGTCCCCGGCCTCCTGGTGAGGGCAAGCTGGCCCGCGCCTGTGGAGAGCTGGTGCAGCAAGATGAAACAACAAAAGGAGACAAGCAGACACAGAGGAAACATGCAGTGAATGGACACAGAAAGCAGACAGCGATTACAAGTGGTGGGGGAGGTGGGGGAGGGCGGGCAGGATAAATTAATTAATTAATCAAAATAAAATCTAAAAAAAAAAAAGACCAAAACAACTCCCTTCTCTGGAACAGCTTGCCAATCAAGCCCAGAGAACTCGGCTGCAGTTACAGCAAACATTCTTCTCCCATCCCTACTATAGAGCCACGCCATCCCCGGGATCTAGAACTGATTATACATTTGAAATTTTTTCATCTTGCACTAAGGGCTGGAAGCATGGAAAGAAATAGATCTGGATGTTGCTTAATATTGTCTTGAATAGGATGCAAATAGACAATAAAAACCCTGGAGCTTCTGTCTTTAAGGGTTAATCAACAAATTGTGACCTACAGACAAAATCTGGTCTGCCACTTTTTTTTGTAAATGAAGTTTTAGTGGAGCACAGTGATGCTAATTCATTTGCATATTGTCTATGAACGCTTTCACACTACAACAGCAGAATTGAATAGTTGCAATAGACTGTACAGCCTGCAAGTTCTATAATATTTACTATCTGATCTTTACAGAAAAGTTTGTTGACTCCTGGCTTAGAGTTTTTTACCAATATCACATGACTCAATAAAACTATGAACATATATTCTTATATTTTGGTGCTTTTATTTCAGAAGATGGGATTTTTGGTCAATGAGATTTTTTTGTTTGTTTTGCTTTGTGTGTGTGTGTTTGCTATTTTTTCAATGAGTTTTATATTTAATATTGTTATATAGAATTCTAGACATCTTTCCAAAAAGATCTTAGTAATTTGCATTTTCACCAGCAATTCTATGTAAGTACACATTTTCCCTCATCTGTGTCAGCATTGCATGTCATTGTTATATTATTTTCCCAATTGGGTAAGTAAAAATATATCATCACATTGTTTAATTTACATTTCCCTATCAGTAAAGATAGCTTTTGAACATTAAGAATATTTTCCCTTTGTCATGAGCATTGCAAATATTTCTACATTCTACTGTTTGACTTTTGACTTCATTTACCATATCTTTTGCCACACAGTTTTCTTTTATTTTTATATGGTTGTTTTAAATGATTTGCAGTTCAAATCTGGCACAGGAATTTTTATGTGCCCCCCTACCCCTACCCACAAGGTCCTTTTCCTACCTGAGAAGTTCATGAAAAAGAATAGAATTGATCATAGCAAAGAAATGTCGTCAGTTAATAAGGTAACTGTATTCACATTAGTTTTATTTTTGCCACCTCTAGATCTATAAAGGAAGACCAATTTGTTATTGGGGGAAAGTGGGGAAAATTGAATGGTATGACTATTCATTGGTGTCTTGTTACATCTTTGGAGTCTGGAGGACACAGACAGATGTCCTGTGACTGATTTAATCAGTCTTTTAAGATCCGCTTAAGACTTCCAGATTTAACAAATAAAGATACAGATGCCCAGTTAAAATTGAACTTCAGAGAAATACCAAATAGCATTTTAGTATGTCTCAAGCAATATTTGGAACATGCTTATAATAAAAATGTGTCCATTGTTGATCTGAAATTCAAATTTAACCAGATATCTTGAATTTTACCTGGCAGACTCAGCTTGAGGAGAATGTCCATTTGGTAAAAATCAATTGGCCCTAGTTGCAGGAGATTTTGGTGTTACTATGCTTTGTTTCTTTTCATAGATATTGTGCCAAAAGATATAAAAGGAATAGAGACTTTTATTTAAAATACCTTGTAAATAAAATCCAATTCAAATGCTTCAAACATTTAACCCTTCAAACAGAACATTCAACTCAGCAGAACATTATTACCTCACGCTAAAGAAGCACTTTCTTAAATCAATTAAACTTAAATCACTCTCACCAATACAGGATTTAAACCACCCCTTTAAAACAATTTGTTCACAATTATCAAACCTACTAATAAAGACTCAAAATCACCACTTGAAGGAAACATTACAAAGACTCCCACCTAGAGTGCATCGGCTGAATGGAAAATTTCTAGTATTCTAGTATATAAAACCATCTTTAAGGGTTGTCATAAAGAATTGTATATAGTATAGTATAGTATGTGCAGTATAGTATATTATAGTGTATTGTATTATATTATATTTCATTACACTCTATATGGGCATATATAATCTTTACAGCAATGCTGAAGTTGGCTATACTTAGTCCTTTAATATAGATAAGGAATCTGAAGCTTTGAAATATTAAGTAGATGATTCAAGGTCACCCAGGCGGTGACTTGCAAAGCCCATCATGGCCATCTAAAGTTCATGCTCTTATACTTCCTCCCTACTTCCTCTAATAACCCAACAGAATAGACACCATTTCTTAGTTAACCCCAAACCCATCCCCAACCCTACGTTCCCTTGCCTCACTCCGCGGCAGAGGCTGGAAAAGCTAAACACTCCCTTTCCAGCCTCTCCTGCAGCAAGGGTAGGCCATGGGACGCAGTTGTGACCAGAGAATTGTACGCTTCCTGATCAAAGGAAACAACATGAACCAATGCCCTTCCCCTCCTCTTCCTGCCAAGATCACAGATTTGAGACGAGAGACGCAGCCGCCATCTTGTGGCTATGAAGGGAAAGCCAGGCAATCTACAGAGAAGCTGCCCGACCCTAACATTGTTGACCCCCAAACCAAGAAAAGCAGCACCTATCTCCAGATTTCCTCTTCAGTAAAGGTAAACCATTTGTTTAGCTACAGTTCATTCAGGGTGAGAATTTCCTTTCCAAACTAAATATTTGGATGCTAGTAGTTCTCAATAGATTCAAATTCAGCCAACATGTATTTGAATGCCTCATACATTCAGGCTTATTGATAGACATCATCATAATTTAACCTCTACAATATCACTGTATGGGGGTCAGGATTATTGTATACCTTTCGCAAAACTGCCATTCAAAGAAGCTCAGCACTTTTTTCAAAGGTGACACATAGCTGGCTGCAAAATCAAGATTCTTATTTGGATATTCTGAATCTTGATTTTAGGCTTCTCTCTTTTAGGTATCTGGGTATCTTTTAGATATCATTTTTAAAGTATGCATTCCAAAGAAATTTCCCTGTTTTCAGAGGTAAATAATCATTTTTTTAAAGAAGTTTCATTTATCCCAAAACTCATATTGCTTAAATTCAGAGTACATTAAACTGGCTTGTTGGCTTTCATTTTTATGTAGAACAAGCTGTGGCTTTACCACAGAGAAATAGTCTGTTGTAAAATAAGGGCTGAAATCCAAGGAACATTTTTTTTTAAAAAGAGGAAAGGTACCAAAAAAATGCTGTTATAAAAGTCAACAAATATGGAGTTGATTGTATAGTTGCATGTTACATGGGCTGAAGATGGAATATGTGATGCTAGAGCACTCTCTTACAAATGTGTTTTCCTCTGAGTTCATACTACTACACTGGTTGGCAATCCCTTTTCCTACAAAGAGTCTTTCAGCAGAGAAAAAGAAAAATAAGTTGTCATGTAAAGAAAAAAAGTTCTACAGTATTACAGAAAGGAGAAAAGATTTGGCAAAGGGCAGCATAATAAGTTTCAGGCAGGCATTACAAAATCAGAGAGATGGGCAACTACTCGTTTGCCCGCAATCTTAAGAGGATAAATTCCTCCAGGCTCTTAAAAGATAATGAGCATGCCAATTATTTTCTTGTGGCACAGGAGCAGGACGAGGAATTACTGCTGTTTTCAGATGTAATAACGACAAGCTGAACAACTCAGAAATATCCTCAAGCAGTTGCTCTTATTTGAGCAAAGAGATGTTAATCACAGGTAAGCTTTGCCAGTGGCTCTGCAATCACAGAAGTCAAGGTTCCTTTGCAGTTCAAGCATGATGCTCTCAAATCAAATCTGATATTAACGAGTTACCACAATAAGGAGATTTGCAGCAATCATAAATCTTTTAATTTCCAAGTCAGTTGTCTATTTGTCCTTGTTGGCAAAGAGCACATATTTACTCTGCTGTCAGGGCAAAATAATTCAAATAGATGCCAGAGATGAAAGAAGATAGCATTGATTCATGAACATGTGCTGCTGTGCAGTAGAGTTTTTGACATAATAATAATTGCTATTTATTTTATACATTAAGAATAATTTCCAGGTCCAAGCACAAGAATGAATCCTGTTCAAATCAATTAAGTTTTCAGCAGGAGTGGTGCAGGAATTTTGGTGCTGTCAGCACTCCCCTGAAGTTGTGTTGCTGTTTCTGGTTGGTCATTTGGGGTTTTCAATCTTAACTTTTTATTTACAAAATTAAAATTTAAAACTTTAACATTTTAAAATCTGCAAAAAAGTTAAGAGAATGGTAAACACTATTCATCTAGATTCAGCAAAATATTAGCATTTTACCACACTTGCTTTAATGTCCTTTTCTTCCTTCCTTCCTTTCTTTTTCTTTATCTGGACTATTCTTATATTATTTTATATATGATTTATACACTTTTTTGCTGAACTGTTTGAAAGTAACTTGCAGACTCCATGACACTTCACCCTGAAATATTTCAACACATATCCACTAAGAATAAGGATATTCTCCTATGTAACCACAGTATCACTTTCATATATCCACATTCAAATTTCCCCAATTGCCTAAAATTGTCTTGTAAAGCTGTTCGTTTTTTTTTTTTTTTTTTATTCAATCTAGGGTCAAATCAACATTCACACATTGCATCTAGTTATGCCTCTCTAATATCTTTAATGTTTTCAAGAATCAAGGCCATTTGTCTTATATAATGTCCCATGTTCTATATTTAATTGTTTCTTCATAATTAGATTCAGGTTAAGTATATTGGCATAAGTATAACATAGATGATGTTGTATACTTCTTATTGTATTATGTATCTATTGTAAAGTCTCATTTTCCTTAGAAATTAAAACAAGTAATCTGTGGGATAATACTTTGAGACCATATCAATATCCTGTTACCCCAACAACATTTCACTCAAATGTTTTAGGATTCATTAATGATCCTTCCTTTAATCACATTTGCAAAATGCAATGTGATTGCATTTTGGTGAAACTTTTTTAAAATTCTATCCTTTTTCCTGTATGTTTAAGTGAATGATCCTCTATAAAGGGAAGATCCTTTATTTTCTCTCTCTCGCTATCTCTCTTCTCTCTGTGTATTATTATAGATTCGTGGGGTTTTTTAATTCAGAGTGAAATAATCCATTACCATCATTATTCTTTTTAATGTTCAAATTGTCCCACATTTGGCCAGCAGAATCTCCTACATTCTGGCTTCTGTTCTGCTTTTGACATGACCCCGTTAGTCTTTGAGCACTCCCATGCTTTAGGGTGCAACAAAATATCCCAGACTTACATTGCACTTTCCTTGCCCAGATTTGGAGTCAGCTATTTATCCAAGGCACCCAGATCCCTTTAATAGAAACCAACATCTGGTTATTATAGCCAGCTTGAAGAGACTGGACGGATCCCCAACCAAAATTGATTCAGATTTCAAGGCTGATGACACCATGCACACACCACGAAGGTATGAAAGAGTTTATTATTTACATAATGAAGACTTCTGGAGAGGGCAGGGCATGCCTCCCAGGATGATCCAAAAGTGGTCTGAGAGAGCAGGGAAAGGAGACTGACTTGGAGGGTTCTTGCATGGGCAGGGGTTTGTTTGGTTTGTACTTCCAACCAGTGCCAAGGGAGGAGCACCAGGCTTTCTTGTCAGCTTTCCAATATGTGGGGCAGAAGAGAAAGAGGGTAAGGTTAGGTTTAAAAGCTCAGCGAACATCAAAAAATGGGATCAGACTCTATTAGACTGACCTACCCTTATATTTTTTTATGTAAGGCAATGAGATAGATAGATATTACACAGAGACCATGTGTGCCCAAATCTCCTTCAGAGAAAGAATATGAAATAGACGGAATAAGAATACAGGGCACTTTGAGCTCTTTGAGGGGAAAACAATCTCTATAAATACATGGCATTATCATCAAAATCATGATTCCGTTTCCAGGTACTTGACATTTTCAGTTTGTTTCTAAATCAGTGAGGAGCAGGGCTACCCTTTCTTCTCTTTAGAAAATCAACTTCAGAAAGGCTACATGCGTTTGTGTTATCAGAGGACTCACCGGAAGGTCAAAAGATTTTAAACTTATCTCTCAGGACATCAAGACCATTCTCATAGCCTTTAGATTTCATTTGAAATATTGCATTAGAAAAGCTTGTCATTAAATTGAATTGATAGAAATAACCATTACATTTAGAAACTCAGAAAATAAAGCTGCAGATCTTTGTCAAGACATAATAATGAAAACAGCAATAATAACACCAGCTAACACTTACTGAGTGCTTTTAAGTTCTAGGAACTCTTCCAAGTATATCACAGCCACCCTCATAAACAATTCATTGGGTTAAATGTTAATATTATCCTAATTTTTCAATGAGGAAATTGAAGTCCACAGAGATTTAAAAAATGTGACTAATATCACACAGTAAGTAAGTGAAGGA
>JAQZBX010064812.1:0-16425 GCA_029593785.1 Cabassous unicinctus | reverse complement strand
CCAGAGTTTGGTGCCTTGCCAGTGGGCCCTACTTTGGAGTTTGTGCTCCTGAGAGTGACAGAGTTGGACTCAATTATGGCTTCCCTACCCATGGCTCATCTGTCCCTTCTATTTAAACCTATACTTGGTGCTGGAGTTTGTAGGTGTATGTCCAAGAGACTGGAATCTTTGGGCTGTCCATGTGCCAGCTGGGCCCAGAGCCTCAGCAGAGTTGCAATACCTACTCTCCAGTTCATTGGACTCACCCAGGACAACTAACAAGGAGGTGAGGATTGACAACTACCATACCAAGGAAATGAGAGTGCCTATGACTGCAAGCAAGAGAGTCCCATCCATCGGCTGTATGGGATCGAAGCCCCCTCTCAATTAGAGGTGGAGTGGACATCACCATCCCAGAAACCTCAGGATTGGGGAATGAACTATGGACTAGAGTGGACTTACTGGTATTCTACTATAGACATATTGTGATTCTGGCAATGGAAGAAATTACAAGATTGATGTGGAGGCAGTGGCCACTGGAGGCTCTGGGGGCAGGGAGAGGGAAAAACAGTTGTAATACGGGGGCTTTTTTGTGACTTAGGAATTGTCCTGAATGACATTGCAATTACAGATAAAGGCCATTTTATATCATCCCATAACATGCAGAACTGTATGGGAGAGTGTAGACTACAATGTGAACTATGGTCCATGCTCAGCAACAATGCCCGAGGATGCGTTTATCAATTGCAATGAATGTGCCACACTAATGAAGGATGTTGTTTATGTGGGAGGGTGTGGGAGGTGTGGGGAGTGGAACATATGGGAATCCCTATATTTTTTGTGTAACATTTATGTAATCTAAGTATCTTCTAAAAAAAAAAAATGGAGAAAGAAAAAAAAATTAAAATTTAGTTCCTTAGTTGCAGTAGCCACACTTCAAGTGCTTAATAGCTGCATGGAACTAGTGGTAACCATATTGGACAGCTCAGATACAGAACACTTCAATCATTGCAGGAAGTTCCATTGAACCAGTGCTCTAACGCTGGGGTCAAACTTTTTCTTAAAAGGCCAGATAGTAAATATTTTAGGTTTTGTAGACCATATGGTCTCTGGTGCAACTACTCACTTCTGCCAAGCAAAAGCAGTCACAGACAATACGTAAATGAATGGGCCTGTAAGTAAAACACTTTAATAATAATAAAACAGGTGGCTGTCTGTAGAATGCTGACCCTGCTCTAGGACATTAGAGTACTAGTATAAACAGTACTTTTCCTACACACAAAAAAATGGTTTTAATATGATTGCTTACCTTGGGAACACAATTAGCATTTCACAGAATACTACTGTTATAAGAATATGAAAAATGGAAACTATCACTAAATAAAGTAGACAAGCTGCTCACTGCAGTGTGGGAACAAGGCTGCTTTGTTGGTGTGCTTGGCCAGCCTCATGAGCTTTGCATTATCATTGATGATAGTTTACTGTGCTATCATTTATTTTTATTTATTTTGGATCTTTGTAAACACCATCTTCTTCCAATTCCATGTTTTGTCTATTATTTATAATACTTGGTGAAAATGAGGATAAAGATACTCCCATACAAGCACTCTGCTGAAGTCTGTGATGCTGGTGAAGTGAGAAGAAAGACCTTTATTCTTAAGAGAAAGCTAAATGCCATCATCTTCAAAGAAACCAGAGGACATGTGATACCTCTGTTTCCAGTGAGCCTAAAGAGTCTATGTTTCATAGTTATAGGAGTAATCCTGGTAAAACAATGCTGTAACAAATAAAAAAGCAAGGGAAGCTTCAAGGTCAAGGAGACAGTGGCTCCTTTTTTTTTTTTTTGAGGTACTGGGGCCTGGGGACTGAACCGGGGACCTCGTATGTGGGAAGCCGACAGGCAACCACTGAGCCACATCCGCTTCCCTGAGTTGTTTTTGTTTGTTTGTTTTGCTTGTTGTCTGTTTTTGTTTTTTTCAGGAGGCACCAGGAACAGAACCCAGGACCTCCCATGTGGGAGGCGGGTACTGAATTACTTGAGCCACATTTGCTCTCAGTGGCTTCTTTTTACATGAAGGTCATTCAAAAATATTCAGATTTGGTTTTTGCCTGTTTGGATCAATCAGTTTATTTTTATCTTGCAATCAGAGCTAGAAAAATACCTTTATTGTTGAAACTCTTGCTGAAAAAAAAAACAACTTTGTTATAAGTCTGTAAATATCTACCCATTATTTTCTTTTTCCCTTTGAAACAATTTTTTAAAAATAACATTGATTTTGTTATTATTAGTTTTTTTTTTAAAGGAAGTGCAACACTGTGTTATAGCAGTGTTACAGAGAACTGCATAACTTTAAATATCATTACACAATGTACACTCTATTGAATGTAAAGCATTTTGCCAATGAAAAGAGCTACAACACATTCCGAGAATCTGATAGCTTTAGACACTTGACTATATTTACATCATTTAATATGGATTGTAACTTACTTGTCCTTTAAATTCTCTAAGAAAATAAATCCTACCATCCATCTGAGTTCAATATTCTAGGATCCAGTTACTCATATGGAAAGGAAGTTCTTCCTAATTGCTAATCTAAGTCCCATCTATGACTATTATATTTTATCATTCTAGAAGCAGCTGTTGACAGCATAAATAGCCAGCATTGTGGCAAATACTAGTGTTTTCTTTCATGAACATTTATATTTGTATTAAGAAAAGTACCAAGGAAAATAGTTCCATCTCCTTAGCAGTGTCCTGTAGCTCCTCCACGTCGTATGGGATGCTAAAATGGGAGAGCAGGAACTTGAGCTGAGGTTTTAGTTCCCCTGTTTCTGTTGTGTGTTGGGGCAGCATGGAAGCAGCTTCTGTTCTCATTGGCCCTGAAAAAAATGCAAAATCAATTGCCTTAAGACCAACAAAAAACAGGGAATGAAAATGGAGAGGTCCTTTGAAATAACGCATGCAGGACCTTCTCTGCTGACTGGAGGGTCATTCTGCTTCTTGCCCAACCTCCTCTGCCGCAATTTACAGTCTGCATCACACTTGGCCAGGCATATCTAAGAAATCCTTGGTATACTGGCTTTCTGTGGAGCTACCAATGACCACTCACCTCTCAGCCTGTAGGAGAAACCCAACAGACCCTTTGGAGGATGACTTAGTGGGAACAGAAATACCTATAAACAAAGAGTATGATTTATAAAATAACCAATAAGAAGAAAGTGAGAACCTTCAGCTCCTTTTGCCTGGCTAACTCCTACTCATCTGTAGGGACCTAGTTTGGACTCCCCACCTCTGAGAAACCTTCTCTGATGCCCCACAATTGGATTGGCTGCCTCTCCCAGGTGTACTTGACACCTTGCACATTACCCCAAGCAAGTATGTCACTCGGAGTCACTTGATCAGTTTCCTTAGTCACATGTAACACAAGATAAGGGCAGGAAGACTGTATTAAATTGACTCAGTGAGGAAATTCTTTAACAATCATGAAATATTGAAACAGGAAGGGACCTTAGAGATCACTTAATTTGAAAGGGTTATTTTGGAGATGAGTAAATTGAGGTCTGAGGAGACAAAATGACTTAACTATGTAGGCCTACAGTGAGGCCACCAAAGAAATAAGTCTAGAACCCAGTACTGCTGACTTCAAGTCCATTGTCTTTTTCCTTTCTTTTAGTTTGCTAGTTATAAAGAATGAGATAAAAATGTCTAAGAGAAGTGTTTATCATTTTTTGCTTCATAACATATTAAATTAACATTATTTATTAAAAGTATATAATTCATTGGCATATAGTAAAATTTCAATCAAGCTCATGTAATAAAACAGCATATATGCAAAATTACAATCTTCTTTTCCCCATATTGCCTTAGGTTAAAAAAGACTAATTTCTTACCTGAAGTGCTGGTATCTGTAGGGCCTGGAGCAGCAGAACTCTGGATGTCAGGGTCATTGTCACTAACATAGACCTTTTCATTTTCCTCACCAACTTCAAGGAGTTTGTCAACTGCTACACTCAGCACTTTGGAGATGGGCAAATACTGGAGAGCCTACAGAAAGGCAAAACCAAAAGGCCACATGCCAACTCAATTAACACAGAAGAATCTAGACTGAAGTTCAGGAGCAGCATTTCATTTTAATAGAGAGGCAGATAGGTAGAGGTAGAGGTCAGCAACCTGACCAAACATGAAGGGCTAAATCTGGAGCTGGGAGACTTAGTACTGTCATAACTTTGAGTGAGCTTAACTTCCAGCCAGGTCTACATTGATAGAGCACTCATAATGGAAAAGGCATTGTGTGAAGTGCTAGGGATACAAAGATAAATAAAACATGGACCAACTTCAAAGAGTTCACAGTTTAGTGGGGGACCCATACTTATGAGTTGATCATTATTATGCCATGAGACTGGAGAGAGATGTATCAGAGGCAGACTCCATGGTGACTGACTGGATGTGGAAAAAGGATGAAGTCAAGGATAATGGCCAGCTTTCTGATTAACTCTATGGATGGTGGTATCACTGTGATAAGACAGAAAGGAGTAGGAAAAGATTTAGGTGGAAAATAAGAATCTTTCTAAAATGTAAATGTGAACATGTTACTCCCTCACTGATGCCCCTAGTCTGGGTTAGGGCCATTCCTCTGTGCCTCTCTTTACCCTGTACTTATAGTTATTCTACTTTCTTATCACATTGTATTTCAGTTGACTATTTACTTATCTGTCTTCCTATCAACCTGGGACTCAGTTTCTTTCCATCAAAGATCATATCTTTGCTGGATGGCCCTGGACAAGTACCTGGCACATGTTAGACCCTCATTACATATTGCTGAATAAAAATATTGGAAATTGGAAAGCATAAATCCTGAACAAGATGTTAAAACATGAACTTACATAGTGAATATGAAATAGTCCGAAAGACATCTTTGAGAAAGCTAAATTAATGGAGTGATTTCATTAGAACAAGTTAGAGCTCATCTTAGAAGATTTCAGAGATAAAGCCACTGACTTGTTATTGTTCCTAATATTTGTTGGGCAGATAGAGTCCAGAAATAATGGCAATCCAAAACTCGGTGACAGGTGTGAGAAAGCAATGTGCTGACTGTTCCTGGGAGAGCACCACATCTTCACTTAAATACTTTTCACATACTGTTCCTACCTGTAGGTAGCGGTGAATGGTCCCGAGAGAGTGTAGGTGACACACTAACCACTTTGTGTAAATAGTCACATCTTCCTGTGTCACTAAGTTAGGAGGATTGTTTTTTCCCATAAGGAAGTTTTCACGTGCAACAGACAATCTTTCAGCTCTCTGAACTGCATCATTGTACTCCTGCATAATATAGCCAACTTGCTTCTGTTTAAGAGAGAGAGACAGAACTTAGTTATTTGCTAGGGTTGTTTTCATGTCATTTGCTTCCAGGCATAAGGTAATGCTGTTTGGGGGCCAAACAAGGGTCTACTGGAACCCAAAGTTCCATACTCTAAATTTGACTGATAAGGGAAGAGTCAATTCTTAGGACTTGGAAAGAGAGAGATTCCAGCAAAGAGTCACTATGTAATGATGTCTGGTAACTGGACTCTGCTTCTGAGTGTTTTACCTATAGCAGAGGAGGCCAGGTCTATGGAGAAAAATGCATTTCTTATCATACAAAACTTCCTTCACAACTCAGTGAGGCATGTAGGTGCACCCATTAGTTCCTTTCCAATCTTTAGCCATGGACTAAAAAATTGACAAGTTTCTTGACCATTTTGTTTCATTATGAAAAATAGTCCACAGGTTTATCTGTTCATGGGCTTCCTACCTTGTAAAGAGGATAAAGCTGCTCCATGATCTGACTGTGCTGGCAAAACCTCTTCCACCTAAGCATATGTAAATATTTACTCTGGACCAGCTGAGTAATTCTCTCTGTATAATACTAACAAAAAGAATAAAAATTAATCAAATTGTCTTAATAACACCAAGAATAGGTATATTAGTCTCTGGTTGTTTTGGAAAGATAGATTTTTCTATATAAAAACCAAAAGATTAGAAGCCTGTCTCAAGATACCATTCAATTTTAAAGAAAGCATATTTGCATTTCTAAATCTTCATGTTCCATTGGCAAGTCAACAGACTGTAGGCTAATGTATCAATTACTGAAGAATTTTAGCAGTGACATAAAAGTCTTTCAAACTGTCTAAAGATGAGCTTAAAATTTTGTCTTAAAAACTGAAGTTATGAGTCTTAAATACAAAGTATATTACAGGTAAGAACGTAGAGGTTAATCTTAGGCCAGACATTTTATTTATACTTTAAAATATTTAAATAAGCCAATACTTTTTAAATGTTGTCTTTCTGATAATAAAAATAATACTGGTTGTCATGGAATAACTAGGATCATACTTTCCCTTCTATTATAAACAATTAGAAAATTGGACAAAATATATAAAGCAACTGTTTTCTGCCATTGAACAATAGGCAATGCTAGACTGTGCTCTCTGAGAAGAGGAAAGCAAATGAAGTGAGCCCTATAATAATCCTGGTTTTCTGTCTGGTCCCTCTGAATTGAGGGGAGAGAAACTGAAATTTAGGAAGGCTGGATCAACTGGAATTTGCAGAGCAGAGTACTGGAGAGGGGGAGATAGGCAGAGAAAGGGCTACAGAAATCTGAAGCAAGGGTTGTCCTTTGAGTCCGTTGCTGAATACTAAGCTGTGCATGTAAAGGGTAAAATTCCACAGTCTGTGCAAAGAATAACTTACTGAAGAATTGTAAACTGAATAGTTCTCAGAGTTCATACAGGCTTAGGACATGTCTGAGTTCCAACCAGCCAGACTGAAGAATACCTGGGGCATTCAGTGGAGACATCAGAGGGGTCACACTTTAGTAGTAAGGATAAACTACCCCTAGAGTAAAAAATCTTTCTAGACCTCAAACAAAGCTTAAAAGCAAGCCTTGGGCCTAGCAAAGAAGGACAGATCATTATACCAGGCCCTTGATATTGATGGTTGTACTTATGAAACTTTTCTAGTGAAACTGAAACTTAGCCTAGTATTATACATTGCCTAAGAATTACCTCCTGAAAGCCTCCTTGTTGCTTAAATGTGGCCTCTCTCTAAGCCAAGCTCAGCATATAAAGACACCACCTCCCCCCGCCCTCCATGAGGGACATGACTCCCAGGGATGAGCCTTCCTGGCACCAAGGGATTATTACCAAGTGCCAACTAGCATTCCATTTGGAAAAAGACCTTGACCCAGAGGGGGAAATATTAAATACAAATAAGTTTTTATGGCTAAGAGATTTCAAAGTGAGTTGGGAGGTTATTCCAGAGGTTAGGCTTATGCATGTCTCAGCAGGATCTCATTGAATGCCACAGTAAATAGTGCCTCAAACAGTGGGGCTCTTGAGGGCTCTGGAGACTTCTAGACACTATAGACAGGGCAGACAAAAATCTCAGGAATTTGGCATCCTGTCAATGGGTCTTACTTTGGAATATATGCTCCCCGATGTAACAGAGTTAGACTTTTTTTACAATTTCCCTACATATGGCTCTTCTGCCCCTTTTATTTGAACCTATTTTTAGCATTATACTCATTAAATACATATCCCAGTTACTTAAATCTTCAGTCTGTTCACATGCCTGATGAGCCCTGAATCTCAGCAGAATTGCAACACCTATTCTCTAGTTCATTGGACTCACCAAGGACAACTAACAAAAGGAAGATGATGGACAATGCCCATCCTAAAAAACAGAGAGTATCTACAATGGCAAGCAAGACAGTTCTATCCATCTGCCCCATGAGATCTAAGCCTCCTATCAGTCAGCAACAGAGTGGGCATAACCATGCCAAAATCCTCAAGATTGAGGAATGAACAAACATAAGGGGAAATGCAACTATGGACTAAAGTAGACTTATTATTATTCCAACAATGGAAGAACTTGCAACATTGATATAAAGGCAGTGGCCACCAGAGGTTCTGTGGGGCGTGGGGGGGAGAGGGAAGAATTGGTGCAACATGGTGTATTTTGGGGACTTTGGAATTGTCCTGCATGACATAGGAATGACAGATACAGGCCACTATACATTCTGTCAAAACCTATAAAATTGTGTGGTGCAAAGTATAAACTATAATGTAAACTATATGCCATGGTTAGTAACAATGCTTCAATATGCGTTCATCAATTGTAAAAAATGTACCACACCAATGAAAGATATTGTTAAAGGGGAAAAGTGGGGGAGGGGAGGGTGTGGGGTATATGGGAATCCTGTATATATATATATATATTTTTTTTTGCATGTATTTTTTTATTTTTATTTTTTCTTTTCTTTTTTTTTGTATTTTGTTTTTCCCTATATTTTTAAAAACAATTTATTGAAGTATATCATTCGTACATGAACATACATAAACTATAAATGTTCAATAAACATTGTGCACTTACAAAACAAACATGCATAACATCATACAGGGCTCCCACACACCACCCCACCACAAATACTTTGCATTGTTGTGAAACATTTGTAAATTATGAAAGAGCATCATCAAAGTATTATTACTAACTATAGTCCTCATCTTACTTCCCTATACATTTTTTAAAGGATTTATTTATTTATTTATTTATTTACTTTGATCCATTTTTACTGCCCCCTCCCCCTGGTTTTTGCTGTTTTTGTGTCCATTTGCTGGGCAACTCTCTGTGTCCATTTCCTGCCTTCTATTCTCATCCTTCTCCTCCTGTCTTCACTGGGATTCAATCCTTGAAAATTCCAATGTGAGAGAGAGGCATCCTACCACCTGCAGCACCTTAGTTCTTGGTCTTTCGGTGTATCTCATCTTGGCTCTCCCTGTGTCACTCTTCTGTTACATCATCATCTTGCTGTGTGCGGGATCTGATGGCACACCTGCATGTGGGGCCTGATGGCGCACCCGTTCACGAGGCCTGATGGCTTACCCCTCGCAGGGCCTGGTGGCACACCCACATACAGAGCCTGGGGGGCTCACCTGTGCACGAGGCCTGACTGCTCACCTGCTTGCGGGGCCTGGCGGTGCACCTGTTCACGGGGTCTGGAGGCGCACCCGCATGCGGGGTCCCTATATTTCTGATGTAACACTTATGTAATCTAAAGCTTCTTTAAAAAGAAGTAAAAAAAGAAAAGATAAAAAAAATAAAAACCAAGCCTTGGAAGGATCAAGCTGACCTGCAAGTAACTTAACTTCCTGCCTGAATAAAATCTAATACTCTTTAAAGGAATGGTAAAAAAAAAAAAAAATCCAGCACTTAATAATGTAAAATTAACAATGTCCAGCATTCAACAAAAAATTATTAGACATGTAAAGAAGTAGGAAAATGTGACCCATTACCAAGAGAAAGATTAGTGAAAAGAAACAGACCCAGAAATAGCAGAGATCTTGAAATTAGCAAACAAGGACTTTAAAATATTTATTATAAAGATGATCAGCATGTTTAAGGATTGAAAGAAAAATGTGAACATAATGAGGAGAGAAATGCAAAATATAAAAAAGAATCAAATGGGAGAGGCAGGGTATATGGGAATCCCTTATACTTTCAAGGTAACTTTTCTAAAATCTAAAACCTCTTTAAAAATCAAGTTTATTATATTAAAAAATTCATATACAAAAAAGAGAATCAATCAGAACTTCTAGAAGTGGAAAATACTATATCTGAAATGAAAAATTAACTGGGTATGATTACTAGCAGATTAGATATTACAGAAGAAAAGAAAAGAATTTGAAAGCATAGCAATGGAGACTATACAAAATGAAGCATTGAGGAAAATAAAAAACTGAAAAAAATGAACAGAGCCTCATTGACCTATAGAACAATACCAAGTGGTTAAATTGTATAACTGGAGTCCCAGAAAGAGGGGTTAGTATAGAACATATATTTGAAAAAATAATGGTTGAAATTTTTCAAAAACTTATGAAAAAGACAAGCCCACAATCCAAGAAGTTCGACCAAACCTAAGTATGATAAACACAAAGAAAACCTCATCAAGGCACATCATAACCAAATAATTAGAAACCATTAAGAGAAAATCTTAAAAGCAGCCAGAGAACCAAGGACATATTATATCTAGAAATGGAAACTATGCAAGCCAGAAGACAATGAAGCAACATCTTTAAGGTGATGAAAGAGAAAACCCAGCAGCCAAGAATTCTGCATTGAACAAAAATATCTTTCTAAAATGAAGACAAAATAAAGACTTTTTTTTTCCAGAAAAACAAAAACTGAGAGAATTTGTCACTCTTTATAAGAAATTGTCACTCTCACAGATCTGCACTACAAGAAATTTTAAAGGAAGTTCTTTAGGCAGAAGGCACTACACCAGGGTTTCTCAACCTCAGCACTATTGACATTTGGGACCAGATAATTCTTTATTGCAGGAATCTGTTCTGTGCATTGTAGGATGTTTTAGTAGCATCCTTGGTCTCTACCCACTAGATATCAGTAGCATCTTCCCTGCCAAATTATGACAACTAAAAATGTCTCCAGACATTACCAAATGGCCCCTGGAAGGGGAGGGGGGGGCAAAATGTCCCCTACCTTTTCATTCCCTTTTTCTACCTTAAGAACCACTGATATACACAAAAGGATAGTGCCAGAAATTAAAGGAAAAGAGAATACTGGATAAAGATAATGACAACAATTTTACTTGTAAATAGAATCTCAAAACCTTTTGCCTCTTTGTGATTAATATATTATTTCATTGCTAACTGTAGCTAATGTATTAATTTGTCTTTATAGGGAGGATATAATTCACAATACAGGAGCAAAAAGCAAAGAATTTTAAAAATAAAATAATACACACTTATTATAGAAAATTTGGAAAATATATAAAATAGAAAGGGGAGGTTCATTATCTTGCTATCCAAAGACAGTGATAGTTGACATTTGGATACACATCCTTCAAAGGATTTTTCTATATATTATTTGACCATTATTAAGCTATGTGATACACACATACAATATTAGCTTTTAGTAACTAATGTTACATGATGACATAATAATTCCTTACGCTTAAAAGTGTTTAATGGCAGAACAATATTCTATCAAGTACCACATTCTTAGTTTTAAAAAAAACAACAACTCTTTCTTCTATTGTTGGATACTTAGGTAACTCAAAAGTTTCACTTTTATTATAATGCAGCAATAATCTTTATGGAATTTTTTTTTTCTCAGGGTGTGAGTTATTTTCTTAATAGAGAATTCCAGAAATGTCTTCCCTAGGTCAGCCAACAGCTTTTTGAGGACTGGGACTATTATAGTCAATGTTGTATTGCTCCTTAATACCAGCCAAAGGAGTATTTAGTAGAAACTCAGTCAACTGTTTAATGATTTTAGCTACACTGAATTTAAGTACGGCATAGCTATCTAACAAAGCACAGCACTTACACTAACCAAATCCTTATATGTGCAAACTATACATATAGAGAAAATCCTGCCCTGGCCGGAGGATACACCAGAAGGCTAGATTTGTTAATACATTTCTACTAAATTCCAGAATTTTTTTTTTCCAAATTTCAAATGACTCTTACCTGCAACAGAAGCAAAGGTAAAGTTTCAGGCGTGTACTCTCTTCTAAGGCAACTCTCTAGCTCCCTCTGCATGACATCTGCCTGAACAACCAGGGGCTTTGACTCAGCAACCTGAACCCCACACAGGACAGCAGGCAAACAGAAGGAAATTAGGAAATTAAATCATCAGTGTTTGTGACAGAAAATGACATACAATTTCTGGTAGTTTCAAAAACATATCATATATATTTGAACTTTTATTTTCAGTTATCTTACATGGTCATTACAGTAGGGCTGGCTGTGCAGGGATGATGATCACCATATTACAGATGAGGAAATCTGGTTAGTTTTACATAATATAATATCTAAGTTTCCAAATAACTAATTTTAACACAGAAAATCAAGGAACTGTAAAATTTCAAAATCATAAAATCAGATATCTCCAAGTGGCCTTCTCTGATTCAACAGTGAGCTGAGTATCAGGGTTATTTTGTCCTTATAACCACAGTTACTAACTCCAGCTGTTTGTTTGCAAAAATAAACTTTTTCTGCTAAAAGTTTTCAACAAGTTATCAAAATCTTTTTTTTAATTGAAATATTCGTACCCCACTCACCTACCCACCTGTAAGGTTTTCTTTAGTGCCAGTTCCCTTTCTCTTCTAAAGTAAGAAATGTCCCTTGGTATTCGAACAGAGCTGCAGAAAGATTTATGCAAAGGAAAATGTAAAAACTGTAATAGACCCAGACCATAGAGGGGTCCTGGACCATCATGATTAATCTGTACCTCTTCACAACTGAATAAGTGAATTATATCATATTTGATTTTGGGGGGTATGTAAAGATCCTATGTTTGTGTCTTGGTCCGAATCTCTCTTGTGGATACTTCAGTGTTTCCTAAACCTTCCTCTCCTCCCCACACAGTCTTTCTTCCACCTCTGATTCAGCCCCCTTTTTGCTACTCAAGGGTCCAAAGGAGCACATGCTAACAATGGTTAGAATGTTTATTTCCCCGCTGTGTATTCCCTCCAGTAACTTCACCTTTAATACTGTGCTTATCAAACATTTTTATCAACCTAGATAACCCATAAAACCAGTATCATATAGTAAACAAAATGCTTTTATTTTTATGTACTTGCTGAGTTACTTGGGGGTGAAAATGGCCCT
The DNA here is from genome assembly GCA_029593785.1 of Cabassous unicinctus. Classification (NCBI taxonomy): domain Eukaryota; kingdom Metazoa; phylum Chordata; class Mammalia; order Cingulata; family Chlamyphoridae; genus Cabassous; species Cabassous unicinctus. Next base: position 3,777 of record JAQZBX010064812.1, on the reverse strand, counting down.
AAATGTCAAACATGAAACACTCTGGAAATTATTTTAACCAAAGTTACTGCTTCAGGAAAATTCACTAAACTATTTCTACCTAGGGAAAAACACTCAGGTAGAAGTCTGTGTAAGCAGCCTTATGGAGTCCTGTTCAAGCCCAGTCACGAGGGACTTGTTTTTACCATGGGCTTGGAGACAAGAAGACACGTGCAGCATTGCTGGGTGGTCCTGGTGGTAAGGGTCGGGGCCAGAGCTGGGAAGAGGGGTGCTCTCTCCATTTGGTGTAAAACACACCTCAAGGTTTGGCAACTTTGGGAACATCAGGGGATAGCAAACCTGGCACAGACATCACTTTCTCAAGAAGGGACTTTGCAGACATTGACAAGGGGGCCATATCACATAGTTCTGGAACACATGTGAGACCACCTAGAGAATTTGAGGAGATTGTAGCCAGTAAAATTTAGGTTATTATTGTTAATATGACCCTATCAGTCCCCATGGATAAGTTTTAAAGGAAGATGAAAATGTACTTTTAGTTTGTGTATTTGCCAGAAATTCCATGCACTGGTGGAATTTCATCACCAGACTGATAGCCAGGAGAGCCATCAGCCATTTACACTTGAGCAACTCATTTAAACACTTTGTGTCAAGTTTTTCGCATCTGAAGTTAGAGATAATGCCTCTCTTATCTCCTCCTATCTTGGCTTTGATGAAAATTAAAATGAGGCAAGCCCTGAAAGGGCCTTGAGAAGAAAAGTATTAATTTATAAAATGGATAATTTCTGTGATTACTGGATACCTGAATTTTGACTGCAGCTTCATGGAGGTGGAGAAGCAGTAACCAGAATGGGGAATAGCTGTTATCCAGGCAGTCAGGGAAGCAGAAGAAACCCACACTTCCCCTGCCCTCTTCTATTTCTTTGGCGTGCTGGGATACTAGGTGGGGTCATAGGCTTAACTGCCCCAATCCCCTTTCACTCAGAGCATGTCTTTCCTCTCAGTTAACGTCAAAATGTCTGTGAAGGACCTAAAAGAGGTTGTTGAATATAGGAAGTATGTATATCAACCCAAACAGATTAGTTCATTTGTTCACCAAGTAATGTTTATTTAACATACAACTCATTCTTTTATTCATTCAGCAGGTATTTATGAAACACTTAACTACTACACAGTCCTGGGCTTGTGGGATAAAATGAGGGAAAGAATACAAAAAAGAAAAAAGAAAGGAAGATGACTAAGACACAGTTATCTTCTAGCTTTCAATAGATTTTTTCAGTCTAATGGGGAAGGATATTGCTAAAGTGATAACTAGTAGTGGGCATTTTCCATTTTCCTTTCAACTCCAGAACCTAGCACAGCAAATAGAAGGAGCTCAGTAAGTATTCGTTGCATTAATGTTTCTATTCTTTCAGGTGCAGTGTTTGGTGATTTGGGGAAGTAGAGAAATACAGGCACCCCGAGATTTCCCATCACTCTGCTCTAAAACAGAACTTCAGGAAGGCTTCCTCATTACAAGGTCCAGTGGGGGTCACCTGCCTGAGGCTCTGCCATTTAAAGTGTAATAATACCAACACCTGATCTTTGCATAATGTTTTCAAGTGTTTGAAATGCTTTAACATGCATTATCTCATTTGAACCTTACAACCTTATAAAATAGGCAAGGCACATATTTTTAACCTTGTATTCCAAATAAGAGACCAAAATTTAGAGAAATTACATGAATTGCATAATTCTGTGATCTTTCCACTTCCTCACGCAATCCTTGATCTGCTCCATGCACACAAGTGCTTTAAATACTAAATTATAAAGTGCAGTGTTTTAGTTTTCCATCTGTAAAACAAATACCATACAATGGGTTGGCTTAAACAACAGGAATTTATTGGCTCACAGTTTCAGAGTTAGAAGGCTTGCTTCCTCCCAAAGTCAGTGTCTTTTGTCTGGCTGACAATCTTTGGAATTCCTTGGTTTTTAAATGCACATGGTGGCATCTTCTTTCTTTTATGGGTTCCAAGCTTTCACTTCCAGCTTCTGGCTAATCCCAGTGGCTTCTCCTTCCACATCCAATTTCCTTTGCTTGTAAGGACTTAGCCATATTAGATTAAGGCCTACTGTCATTCAATTTGGGCATACCATAACTAATAACTCTTCAAAGATCATGTTCACAAATGGGTTCACATTCACTGGACCATGGTTTGGGAGTCATATATAAATTACAATTTATATATATTGTAAATATTATGAGATTTTCAAAATAGGAATTGGCTCATGTGACTCTGGGGATGAGCAAGTCCAAATTCTGTAGGGCAGGCTGCAAGTTGGGAAGTTCAATGAAGGTTTTCAATGAATTCCCCAGGAGAAGCTGGTTGGCTAAAGTAGAGATGGAAATTCTCCCTTCTGACTACTGAAATCATCACTCCTCTTTTAAAGGCCTTCAACTGATTGGATAAGACTTCTCTCATTGTTGAGGGCAATCTCCTCAGTTGACTGTAGACATAATCAACCAAAGATGCAATCAACTTATTGCTGATTTAAATTCATGAAATATCCTCACAGTAACAATCAGGACCAAACAACTGAACACCATAACCTGAATTTGACACATGAACTTAACCATCACAAGAGATGAACATGCCTTTTGTGAGGGACATGATTCATTCCCAACAACACTAAATTGTGGTTCTTTCAGAATCACTTTTGGAATGAGGCGCTAATGCACCTATTTACTGCTTCTCCTGTACTTCCTTCCTTCCCACCCCTCACCATCCACACTGTGTTTACTCAACTACTTAACCTAATTGGGCCTTCATTTTCCTCTTTATCGATTATAGCAGTAACAGAAACAGAGTAATAGGAACATTCTGGGCCCATGAGTCTTGTCACTCGGGGGCTGATCTGGCTACCCTGTTTCTCTAAAAGAACTTGATTGTAGTCTTTGGCAGGATTTACCTATAGAAGGGCTCCTAACAGAACATATTTTTGCCAGAATTCATCACCAAATACCCAGCATTATTTTAGTTTTTAATTTTTTCATCAAAATAAAGGTCAAATTCGTTTATAATATAGTGAATAAAATAAGACCTCTTTTCATTGAGTATGACTTGTATAACAGCTTCTGGAAGTTCAATATTTTCTTTGGACATTGCTTCTATCCACCTTGACAATTCTAGAATATAGGAAAACCTTTCTTTGGACATTTCTTCTATCTGCCTTGACAATCCTAGAATATAGGAAAATCTTAGGGACAGTAGTCACGTTGTAAAAGGATGTTTAAAACTTATATTGTATACCATTTACCTGAACTGAAGATAATGTCAATTGTCCATATAAAAAGAAGAGGGGCCTGATAGAGATTTTGCACGGAGGGTGGGTGTTAAAGTCCCTGATAACCACAACTTCATACTGCCACTACTTACCTGTAAGCTCTATTAGTCGTTCTCTGAAGAGCCCCCTGTTCTTCTATTTCAGATTTCAGTTCGGTCAATTGCATAGCTAGTTCCTTCTCCAACAGCTTGATCCTTTTGGTGGAAGCCATCTTATAAATTTCATCCATGTTTTGCAATTGTTATTTTTGTGTATTCCTGAAAAAAAAAAAAGAACACAAAGCTTATGGCTGACTCCTTCAGTGAATGTGTGGGATGCTGTCTATCATTGTCCAAGAAATCATGTCAACTTTGTGGAAATTTAAAGAAACAACCAGACTAAACTGTTGTCATTTATGATTTGATTACCATTTAGTAAACAGCAGAGAAAAAGTAAGTTAGAATCTTCATTGACCATGACTTTGTTCAGCCAGTT
>JAQZBX010064811.1:0-16424 GCA_029593785.1 Cabassous unicinctus | reverse complement strand
CTTCTCAGAAAGACTTTAATCTAACAGATCCCAGTCCTCCATTTCAGCTGTTCTATAAGATATTAATGTGGGCCCTTTCTTTCCTCTTCTGTCCCATTGTCTGTATAATGTGTCAATTGATTCAGAATCAAATTGATTCCCATTTCCTTTGCCTTCTGTAACCAAAGTTCCCTTTCTGTCACTCTACTTCACCTTCTCCATTGCACGCATTAATTAAGGAAAACATCTTACCTATCTCCCCCAGACATCATCTTACTCTCTGCTCTTCATGTATTCCAATATTTAAAGAGCTAGCATTCTTTCCAGTTATCTTCACTACAATCTATTTTAGATTTTGCTAAATTCATTCAAAATAACTATTCTAATTACAATTATTTTACCTGAGCTTGTCTTGAAGTATTCCAAGTTATAAAGAATTCTTCTTTCATTCTTACTTATTTCAATTCTAAAACAATTCACTTGCGGGGGGCATCTTATTTCAGTACCATTTATTTTTCATAATTTGGCAACTATGAATTAGAGGTGCTATAACTATAAAATTTTAGAGTTTTAAATTTAAATATATAAATCTTAATGTATTTGCATATAAATAATTTATTATAAAATGTTTGTTAACATTTTCTGTGAAAAAATAAGGAAATGTATAAGTTATATTCTAATGAATTTCTAGTGTCATTGTACAATATTTCATGCAAATGGTTTTCTAGAATAACCTTATCAAATATGCATGTTTTTTCTCATATACTTGTTTCTATGGAGAAAAATCTTTAAGCAGAGTGTTTTATTAAATATCATGTCAATAGCCAGTGATAAAGTATGAACCTAAAATGAAGACTATTGGACCATACCAGACTTCCTAATAATTTTTTAAATTTGCTTTATCCAAACTATGCATTGATATTGATCCTTAGAAATCTCCTATTCTCCATCTTTTCCTATTGCATTTTTCTCCTCCACCTGTACAAGTTCTCAACTATCCCTATGCTAAAGTTACCTTACATCTGACCATTCACACAGCATTATGATTATTAAATAAATGGAATTAGGCAAAAGTGAGATTCAGGATTTACATCTGCCCCTTATTACCTCAGTGATATTTTGAAGCTATTTCTTTCACAATTTAAACATGGAAAACATAATAAGATTCCAATTTTAATAATGTATTAAAATATGGATAGACCGTAAGTGGTTCTTAATATCCTGCAAACATTAAAAATTGTTCCTAGTAAAAACTACACTGGATATCCCATTTCTTTTTCCCTTTTAATGCCTACATTTGCTTATGAAGATTAATTTTCATGAAAGATATCTGAAACTTGCTCATGAGTATAATTTTCTCAACTTTCCTTTACAATCTAGCTCATAATGTATCATTCATAGTACTTATGCTAATTCAATTTCTAAGAAATTTTGTATATTATATTTTATATATTTTGATACATATCTCCTCATGTCCGTTTTAAAAACTAATTGCCTATAATAAATGCAATAATCAAAAACATTCAGTCTTTATTAGGATTATATATTTAGATTAAGGGAAAAATTAACTAAGTAACATATGATCTGGAGATATCCAGCTATATCAGTAATTTTTACATTATTTTTTAAATTTAATTTGTTGAAGTATGTCACTCATACATGAACATACATAAACAATAAATGTATAGCAATAGTTGTGACCTTACAAAACAAACATGCATAACATCATACAGTGCTCTCATACCTCACCCTACCACATATACCTTGCATTGTTGTTAAACATTTTTAACTAATGATTAAAGAGCATCCTCAAAATATTACTACTAACCAAAGTATTTTCTTCCAACCCACCCTATTATTATTATTTTTATATCATTTATACATGAGCATATGTAAACAATAAGTGTATAGTAAAAATTGTAAACTTACACAGCAAACATTCAAAACATCATACAAGGATCCCTTACATCAACCCTCCACCTACACTTTGCATTGTCGTGAGACATTTTTTACAAGTTATGAAAGAATATTGTCAAATTCTTATTGCTGATTATTGTCCTTATCTTACATTTGGTGTATTTCTCCCCCAACCCACCCTATTATCATTTTTTAATATATCTTTATGACAGAAGTTGTAAACTTACAAAAAAATCATGCACATGTGCAGAATTCCCAAACAACACCCCTCTAGCAACGGCACTATGGTGGAACATTTGTTACAGATTATGAGATAATATCATTCTATTACTACCAGGTCCATAGCATACATTTGGCACACATTTTCCATACTTCCCCATTATGAACACAGTACATCTTTGGCATAGATGCAAGAATATTGCATTATTACTGTTAACCACAGTCCATAGGTCACTCCAGTTGAATTTTTCCCATGCTTCTCCACATTCCCACTACCCTGCAACAGTGATGTACATCTGCTTTAGCTCACAAAGGACATTCTTGCATCTGTACCATCAATCACAATCTTCATCTACCTCTAGGTTTACTGTGCTATTCAGTCCCTAGATTATTCTCTAACTTTCTGTCAATTGGCATTAACATCCGAGACTACCATTTTCAGCCACATCCCCATTTATAAACCAACTGTTACTCACTATAATGTGTTACCATCAACTCTGTACATTTCCACACTTTTACAGTAATGCTAATTAAAACTTCTACATACAATATCAGTAGCCCATCTCAGTCTGCCTCTTATCTCCTTTAAGAATCCACCAACTACCACTACGTCTTGAAGATATTTTCCTACATTTTCTTCTAGAAGCTTTATGGTTCTTGCTTTTATGTTTAGGTTTTTTAAATTCATTTTGAGTTAATTTTTATATAAGGTGTGAGATAGAGGTCCTCTTTCCTTCTTTTACTATGGATATCCAGTTTTCTCAGCACCATTTGTTGAATGGAAGGTTCTGCCTGAAATGGGTGGGTTTGACAGGCTAGTCAAAAATCACTTGACCATAGATGTGAGGGTCTGTTTCTGAACCATCAATTTGGTTCTATTGGTCTATGTGTCTGTCTTTATGCCAGTACCATGCTGTTTTTACAAGTGTAGCTTGGTAATATGATTTAAAGTCCAGAAATGAGAGTCCCCAAACTTTGCTTTTCTGTTTTAAGATGTTTCTGGCTATTCAGGAACTCTTATCCTTCCAAATAAGTTTGATAATCATGTTTTCCATTTATTTTAAAAATCCTGATGGAATTTTTATTGGAATTTTATTGAATCTGTATATCAATTTGAGTAGAATTAACATCTTAATGATATTTAGTCTTCCCATCTGTGAGCCTGGAATGTACTTTTAATTATTTAGGACTTTTTAAAATTTCTTTTAACAATGAGTTGTAGTTTTCTGAATACAAGTGCTTTACATCTTTGGTTAAGTTTATTCCTAAATATTTGAGTTTTATCTGTCATATTTTATTTTCACCACTCATTTGAAACTTTTAGTTACTCTTATTGATATAATCTTCATTTCTAGACTCTCTTCCAGGCCTATCTCTCCTGTCTTTTCTTTTCAGACTGTAGCACATCCCTTGGTATTTCCTGCAAAGTGGGTTTCTTAGTTACAAACTCTCTCAGTTTCTGTTTATCTGTGAATATTCTAAACTCACACTCATTTTTGAAAGACAATCTTGCCAGATATAGGATCCTTGGCTGGAAGTTTTTCTCTTGTAGTATCTTAAATATATCATACCACCGTCTTCTTGCCTCCATGGTTTCCGGTGAAAAATCAGCACTTACTCTTATTGGGTATCCCTTATAGGTTATGCATTGCTTTTCTCTTGCTGCTCTCAGAATTTTCTCTTTGGTTTGGCATTTGATATTCTGATTAGTGTGTGTCCTGGAATTGGTCTATTTGGAGTATGTCGTGCTTCTTGGACATGGATATCTATGTGCTTCAATAGGGTTGGGAAATTTTCTACTATTACTTCTTCAAATATTCCTTCTGCCCTTTTTCCCTTCTCTTCTCCTTCTGGGACACCCATAGCATGTATTTTTGCACATCACTTGCTATTGCTTAGTTCCCTGAGAACTTGTTCAAGTTTTTCCAAACATTTCTTCATCTATTCTTTTGTATGTTTAATTTCTTCAAGCTCACCAATCCTTTCTTCTGCTTCCTCAAATCTGCTATTATATGATTTCAGTGTATTTTTAATTTCATTTACTGCACCTTTCATTCCTGTAATATCTGCTATTTTTCTATGTATGCTTTCAAATTCTTCTTTGTGCTCATCCAATGTCTTCTTAGTATCCTTAGTTTCTTTAGCCATCTCATTGAATTTATTAAGATTTGTTTGAACATTGATGATTAGGTGTCTCAACTCCTTTATGTAATCTGGAGGCTTGTCTTGCTCCTTTAACTGGGCCATATCTTCCTGTTTCTTTGTGTGGATTGTAATTTCTTGTTGGTGTCTTGGTATCTGGCTTACTAGAGTATTTATTCTGGGTGCAGTTTTTCTCTTTAGTTTAGGGCTTCCTGCCCTTTCTTGCTGGTCGTGTAGTAGGAGCAAGGATGTAGTTGGTGCTGTAAGCTGTGGCAGCTCAAGCTGCTCTCAGTGCCCCAAGGACCGATGAAGCTTCTCCAACTTTCTCATTTGCCAGTGGTATGGACAGAGCCAAAGCTGTGTGGAATAATCCAACTCATGCAAGCCTAGACTGTAGTTGCCAAGAGAGACTGATGAAGCTTCACTCCCTGTTTTACCCTGCCCGGGGCAGGTATGGAGCTGCAGGTGTGGGCAGCAATCTATGTAGTGCAGGTCCAAGATGACCGCAATTGCCCCAGTAGACTTCTGATTATTCAGTCTGTGTCAGCCAAATGTACCTGCAGTTACCTGGATAAGCTGTTGCAAGGCCCTCCAGCTTCCTCCCTTTTTGAGGTGGGGTTGAAGCCTAGGCTAGAGTTGCAGGCCAATCTGGGTGTAAGAAATCAGTCTCTATTGTCACCATGATTTTCAGTCAACCTGGCTTCCCCACATACCAGGGGTGGAATCAAAATGGCAGCAATCAGCCTCCTTCCGACATGGACAGGTTCAATATTCAGGTGTTCTTAGGGTTATATTTTAGCCAGCCAAACTGACTAATCTGTAGCTGACATTGGTGGCCAACTGTCTCTTCCTCCCCTGTTTTTGGGAAATGGAGCTTCCAATTCCTGCCCCAGAATAGCTCCTGGGGTGTCTTGTGCTGCCAAAGTAGGATGATCACAGGCTTCTATGGCATGGCTTGTTATTTCCTGGAGAAGCTAGCGCAGCTCCCCCAGCTTCCTCCCTGTCCGAGGTGAGCCTGGGGCTCAGGCTAGAGCTGCATTCTGATCTAGATGTAAAGAAGCCAGTCCCTGCCAGCACTGTGATTTTCAGTTAGCCCTGCTTCCCCTCATGTCAGGCGCGGAGTCCAAATGGCAGCTACCGACCTCTTTCAGACTTGGACAGGTTCAAACTTTAGCTGTTCTTAGGATTATACTTTAGTCCACTGAATTTACTAATCAATAGCTGAAGTTCGTGCTCAACTGTCTCTTCCTTCCCCATTTTTGAGAAGTGGAGCTTCCAATTCCAGCCATAGAACAGCTCCTGGCTTGGCTTGTGCCTGCAGTGGAGGATGGGCACCAGCCTCCTTGGCATGGAGTGCTCTACTTACGAATCTTCCCTGCAGATGGGCAGTTTCCTCCTTCCACTCTTTCAAGGATGCTGCAGGATGCACTTCTGGTCTCCTGGAGGCCCCAAATGTGTCCTTTAGTTAGCTATGGGTGATTACTTACTGCCCTGTAGCCGGAGCTGATTCTAGGAGCATCTTACTCTGCCACCATCTTGCTGGTTGTCCCCCTGATGTGACAATATTTTGTAAACATATGTTTCTCCATGAAATATATGAGAGTAAAAGATTCATAACATGGAAATAAATGAAGTAGAAGCATGATATCTAGCCTTGGGTTTCTTTTTGTCTACTGGAAAGCATTAATATAAAATGAACAACAACAAAGCAGCAAAGTATGTCACATTTTGGAGAACCTTTAAAGAACTGTATGTCCAAGTAATGATCTTCTAATTATCAGAGAAAATAATTTGCATGGCACAGAGAAAGTGGCATTTGAATTTTATAGAAAATAATGATGAGTTTTCCAAGTAGTGCTTACTGTAAGTAGGAAAATGAAGAAACAGTCTTGCATGTCTTGAGATGTAGTGGGTTGAGAATATGGATGAAGGTGAGGATAAATGCAAATGAGTTTTATATGGTGAAATGTAATACAAATCATGTCACAAACAGTTTTTACATCACAGAAGTAGCAGAAGTGAATGAATAACTTTATTTCTTTCAGGGAATGTGTTGATCTACATTTTAGAAAGATAACCTACACCTCTGTTGGCAAAGATTTGAAGAGGAGGACTAGCCAGAAGATGAACTAGAATAGTATTTCAATTATTCACTAGGGATTCTGAAGTATTTATAAATTGGTTTCCATCAGAAAAAATGGTGGTATGGGTGGAGCAGAGACTTGTGCTCAGCACTACAGCCACTTTGCCACACTAATGTACACTTTGATTGATCCTAATTGGAAGATTAACATATTAACTGTTGTTTAGATAAAAAAAAATACTACTTTCATGAGAAATAAATATTCTTGAAAAGCACTGAAGTAAATCATCATAGTTGATTCCAGAAAAGAGAAAAAGAATCCTGCACTGAGAAAAGATTTCATATATGAGATAGCTGTTATATCTGAAGAAAAAAGAGAATTTATAGACCAAGTATATTTAGAAGAATAAAGAAAAAATTTGAAATGAAAAACTTTAAAAAATAGTTTAGCCTGGTAAATTGGACAATCAATGGTACTACCTGAATGCAGATGTTCAGGAACTAGGTCCCTGATAATGGTGCCGTGGTGGAGAAAAGATGAGAAAAAACAGTCAGGGGACCCTCCATCCAAGGGGAGGAGAGTGACACTGCATAAAAGATCGTGGCTTTTATTAAGCTTTAGAACAAAGAAAATATGTGTGCGCATGTGCAAAGGCAATAGATACGTTATGGACTACATGTTATTAAAGTCAGCAAGTCTTTAGGGTTAATGGTTCAGTTCTCCTTACATTCCTGCACATAACAGACCATGTTAATCATTATTGGACATATACTAAATACACTCCTAGAAGCACAGAATGCTTCTCCACCAGGTTCCTACCAGCTCTTATCTTAGTGTCTTGAGACTAGAGACGCCTGTCCCATACATACCAAGGCGGCCTGCTTTCTGTCAGTAGTCATGGCCTTTAGTTGAACTCCTTCACCTGAACAAATGAAGTAGGAACAACAAGGCAGTTTAGTGACTGATGGGAAGTTTTAAGTACATTTTTTGATGTGTGAAAAATGTGCTTATTGCATATTTGCATAAACATGGTGAAGAGAAATTTCAATACAAGCCTGGTAGTCATTACATGAGAATGATGATAAAGATTTGATAGTAATTAAAGCTAAGAAGTGATATGAATTCTCTTAGATATACTAGGTAAAAGAAGGATATTTTTTTCAAAAGCACAACATTATGGTAGAATATAAAGAAATATCAATAGTTGCTAAGTTACAGTTGCTGAATCAGCACTAGGGAGAAGAATTGTTTAGAAATGGAAGAGAAGCAACAATGCAGTGACAGGGGGAGAAACCTGCAATTGGCTTGGTCACCAGCATAAAATATCAGAGGACAAAAGATGACCAGTAATGAAGTGAGGCTCAAGTCCAATAAGAGTAATTGAACTTCTGAGGAGTCCAAAAATTTTAACTCTCTAATACTTAATGTTTGCTTCAGCAATACAGTTTCTGCAGAGCACCTTTCATGTCTTTGTTCCTCAGACAACAAATAACAGGGTTCAAGGTATGTGTGGCAATGGTGTGAAAAATGGAGGCCAGGCGACCCTTTGTTGGGGAGTATTGAGAGGCAGTTCTCAAGTATGTAAAACTTCCAGTTCCATAGAACAAAATAACTGTAGTTATTTTGTACCATCCACAGAGGAAATCCCAGCAACTGTGGAGATGATGCAGGCATAGGATACAATTGTGAGGGCAAAGGAGCTCATGATGATGCAGCTGCTAACAGCAAAGCCCACTTCCACATTGATGTGGAAATCAGTGCAGGAAAGTCTCATGACAGGAGGAATGTCACAGAAGAAATGTTCAATTACATTGGGCCCACAGAAGGGGAGGAAGAAGGTATTGACTGCGTGGGAGGCCGAGTATATGGCCCCAGTGACCCAGGGTATGATTACCAGTTCAGAGCAGAGTTTGAAGCTCATCATGGAGGCATAGAGCAGGGTCATGTAAATGGCCAAGCACCAGTCATAGGCCATGGCTGTGAGCAAAAAGCATTCAGTAGAACTAAGTGTAATAAGCATATAAAGCTACCCAGGTAGGAAATGACCCCAGAGCCCAAGAGGGAGGTCACAGGGCCTTGGGGATGGTGACAGAGGAGTAGCACATGTCCAGAAAAGACAAGTTCTTCAGGAAGAAATACATGGGAGAGTGGAGACAGCTTTCCCGAATCACAGCTATGATGATGGAAGCATTTCCCAGGAGACAAAATGTAGTCAAACAAGAAAAATAAGGTGACTACAAATTTCAATTCCTTGGTATCTGAAAAGTCCCTGAGGATGATTAGACATTTTTCATCTCCCTTGAAATTTTATCATGCTATGCTTATAATAAGTGAGGAAACAGAAATAGGAAACTACCTTAGACTATGACCATACAGGCTCATTTGGTCTATAAAGGTGCAACTTCTCTCAGTGGAAAAATCAAATGAATTAAGTACCTTGTTTAATAATGATATGTGAGTGAATCATGTGATTATTTTGATGACTCAGTTTGCATTGGTTCGAATTCTTCTGTCCTGAGTAAGAGAAAGGTGGAGAGAAAACAGAGAGAACAACTGAATAATCTTCTTCTTAAATTTTATATATCTTTGGTGATAAGCTGTCCCTGTAATACTCTTCTATTTTTTGAAACCTTTTATCTCTTCCTGGTGTTTCAACATTAATTCATTTAGTTATATTTTACAAAAAAGGGATATGGATTTTTAAAAAACTTCTTTTTAAGCTTGCTAATTTCACATAGTTTGCATGAGGCCTCCTATTTTTTTTTTCCTACTAGTTATCACCCTCTATGCAAGTCTCCATAACTGGTGGTAGGAAATTCCTCTCTTTCCTTAAATAATGCTATTATTGAGAAATCTCTCTCAACTGACTACATGGCAGAGAAATTAGTAAGAGTTTTGAATGCAGAGCCTGGAGAAGTAAAGACACAGAGAAACGGATAGGTGAGGAAAGAAAGAAGGCTCCATTAGACACGGCAGAGGCCCTGGGAAGAGAGATGAGCCATTTGCCTGACAGTTTACAGCTAGCCATGTGGAGAGAGCAGAGCAGCTGAGCCTGGAGAGAAATGAGCCCTGGGAGAGAGACGAGACTTTTCCCAGCCAACAGCTGATATTGGAAGAAGCTGGGACCACAGAGCCTTAAAAGGAAGAGGGAGAGTGAAACTTTGCAGATGTCAGCAGCCATCTTGCTCCAACACATGGCAACAGACTTTGTTGAGGGAAGTAACTTATGCTTTATGGTCTGGTAACTGTAAGCTTCTACCCCAAATAAATAGCATTTATGAAGGCCAACAGATTTCTGGTATTTTGCATCAGCACCCTTTTGGCTGACTAATATAGCTTGCATTATACATTACCTTTTATATATTTAATTCATAATGTATCTGAATGCCCAAAACATATATTTAAAAAATTTATCTTAAAATATTTTTCCTCCTATACATGATTGTCCAAATTGGCTCCTGGGTTTAATTTGTAACTCCTCACTTCTGGCCATCCCATTCAATGACTATAGAATCTATTGGATTCTACCAACTCAACCTATCCTATGACTGCCATCTCTGCCTAATATTGATAATCCTTATCTGCATCCATGTTATAGGTTTTTAAGAGGCTCCCAAACTTTACCGCTGCTTCCTTCTAGCCAATTCTGTATTTATTAGCCACATCTTGTTCTCTCAGTAGCATAATTGCTTATAGTATTGCTTGTTAAAGCTCTTTTTGAGGCTTTATTACTCAAGAGACATTTCACATTCATTGATATTTCACAGAAGCACTGTATGAATTGAATCTTGCCCCCTATTTGAGAGACATACTGAAATATTTAAGCTTTTGCTTAAATATTTTGCTTTGCTTAGACATAACATAGTGTAATGATTCCCTGTCTTTATTTATGATGTTATTTCTTTTAATTCCCCTTTCCTCATATGAACTTATTGGTGCCTTTTCTTGTTTCTAGTCTGATTCCTCATGATCATTTTTTTTATCATTTTATAAACAGTTAAACCATAGGACCCAGAGAACTTGGGAATATTTATTTGTCTTCATATATGTCTTTTCTTTAATTCTGTAAGTGAGTTCTTTTTGATGGGGATATCCTTTATTCTTTCTTTATATGGAGTGATTTGCAGGCCCAGTGCATAGTTTGCACTTCAATAGTGAGTAAATAAATGAATAAAATTGAAAATGTGCCCCTTAGGAAGTTTCCTCTCATACACTAGTAATTTGGTCACACTATTCTGTCACAGTGAGTTTTCTGCAAGATTTCCAGCTGCAGAAGTTCCTGCACATTCACATCCACACTGCTCTAAACATTTATTAATATCATACTATGTAATAAGGTGATAATGTTTATTAAAAGAGTTACATCCATGGAAATTTTTATGTTGCTCTGAGACTTTCTTTCTCCCCTTTGTCCAGAACTTCAGAGAAGGGACATTAGAGGAGAAAGGGAGAACTAAGGCATCACATTCTTTAATTGTTTCCCAAAACTATGATTCTTTCATACATATATAAATAAATGTATAATTATTAAAATATGAAAGAGGCAAGTTTAGTTGAGAACTTCCTCTTACTGCTTCCGTGACAATCTGGAGGGAAGCAGAAGTCAATTTAGGGTTAATCAAGAGCATCGCATTTATGCTTTTCAAGTCTTCTTGAGAACAGAGAAATCTATGAACTGCCCTGAAAATGGCAAGAATTAGAGACAGCACACATCTTTGGGAACTTACGGTCCTGTAAATGTCACTGTGGTTCATATCCCACCTGGTAGTCTGGATGTGGTTGACCAGATCTGCCTTCTGCAAAAGGGCAGGCGAATAATAGGAGGGATGTATAGGGGCAATTAGGCATAGACAACATGGCAAAGTGCCCATGAATCCCACAGTTTCTGAAAATATCACAGAAGAACAGTCAACACAAGCATATTCCCCTACAGGATGAAGAGGTATTGGGTTGAGAAAGAGCCTTCACTTTCAGAAAGAACTTGGTTCTAAGGAATTCATGGATCCACCATTGAATAATAGAATGTCTGGGGTGGCTAGAGCAGGCAAGATACAGAGGAGTCCATGACTACTGGTCCCAAGGGTGAATAACCAGGATTGGTGATTGTGCACATTGACTGAGGCTATTTGAGAGTATCCATGGGGGACCACATCTCCTTATTCTTCTCTCCCCTTCTGAAACAAGTTACTGTGAGAGGAACTTATCATAAAACACTTCTGTGTTTTCAAAGAGGTATATAGCAAATCTGGAATAGGTTTGAAATGGACTTGAATGATAGACCAACCTTGGAGTTATGAAGTATACCCAGAAATAACTAGTGTATAGTTGATCTTATCAGAGGAAATTAAACTTGAAGCTATTTTTTGAATTTGTGGAAATCTATGAACTGTTGCTTTTGTGACTTGTGAAAACTAGTACACTCCAAACTATGAAAATTTATCCTTATATAATTTTTTCTTAATACAACTACATATCTACTAAAATGGTGCCCATTAACATCAAGAACAAATAAAGGATGCTCATTATTACATTCACATTTACCCTAACCAATGCACTAAAATAAGAAATATAATAAAAGGTAGGATTATTTAAAAGAAATATGTTAACTGATTTAAGCAGATTATGTTCTTATTCCTATATCATCCAAATATATAAACGTTTTTATTCATATAAGTCTTTCAAAAAATATCTAACCATAACTTAATTAAAAAACGCACAGCCCAAATCACTAAAAATGTTCACAGATACTATGTCAAAATACATATAGTGAGAAGGAAAAAGGAAGTGCTGCGGTATAGCAGAGCTGGAGAACCTGCATTAGGAAGAGGGAGCATTGTGACCGCGGAAATCCCCGAGGCAGCTTCCGCGGAGGAGCAGAAGGAAATGGAAGATAAAGTGACTAGTCCAGAGAAACCGGAAGAAGCCTTACTAAAAGCAAGGCATCCTTATCTGGGGCACAAGCTTGGAGTTTTAGATTTCTTTAAAAAAAAAAAAACGATTACAGAAATGGCAAACGTATTTTGATTTTTGCGAGTACTACATGGCTAGAGCAAAAATGAAGAATAAGCAACCCTCCTCCTGCAGCCCGGATAAGACGGAAGTCACTGGTGACCACATTCCTACTCAACAGCAGCTTGCTCAGAGAAAACCACCCCTTGTTGCTAGCAAGCTGGCTGCCTGACTAAAAGAGCTGAACAGCATGAATCTTCTAACTCCAAATATTTCTTCTTAATATGTTATTTCTTGGCTTTTTTTCCCCCTTTCAAACACTGAGTCGTTTTATACTGATAGCTTTGCAGTATGTGCTGCTTTTATAAGGAATTATACATGTGTAGAGTTTTGATTAGTTTAACAGTGTACTGATGAAAAGGACATGTTAAAGCAACATAAACTAATCTACTTGAAAATAATTGTATATATTACCTAACTCCTAGTGTAGTGGCTGATTCCAAAAAGTAACAAATTTTACAATTTTAATGTTTTGGATTTTCCTTTCTTAATTTAATTATATCTCTGTATGTTATTCTTATTTAATGTAACCTCTATTGTATTGATTTCTTTCAGATTTTGTAAAACAAAAGTTTAAGACCACAAGATGGGAAAAAGATCATGTATTTCAAACACAAACAAATAGATGGGACTCTGAAAGACTTGTATCTCTGTGCTTGAACTTGAATGGCCTGAAACCCTGTTTCAGCTTTTATAACAGAATGTTACTTGGGCAATATTCACCCATTCTGGTGGAACTTATGTGACTCTAGTGCTAGAAAGCTGCTGCTGAAGCTGGTATTCTTATTCAGTTCTGTAGTGTTAGAACACTTTTTGTTGTTGAAGATGTGAATGAAGTGTGCATATGCATCAATTATGGAATTCACTTTTGTGCCATTTTTGTAAATCCAATAGTTTTGCACAACCTCACACAAACATCTGAATAAATGTCACACTATAAAAAGTAGATGGGCCAACTAGAAGCACAGGAGTTCCTATAAAACTCTGTATGTCAGTAGAGCTTTTGTATAGTAAGAATAGTTTAGAATCTTGGGCTTACAGAACACCAAAATGAAATCCTTGCTCAGTCTGCATAGACTTTAGGTCTTTTTCATTTATTACTAGTATCCATGACATTTGGTGGCCTTGTGCAAATATATGTTCCTTAGCCTTATCTTTTGTCCTATGCAGAACATTTAATTCTGACTTTTATGAAAATTGCAATTCATGTAATTTATATAAACTTTTTAAGCATAGACAATTTTACTTCCACAGTCAACTTTGGAATGAAAGGCTTCAATACTCTGTCCTGTGCTGTCACCCCTCCCTTTCTTCTTCTTTGACTCAAATGGAGCTGGGCTGCTGGGTCTATGTAGAAACATAGGTGTCTATGTTCTTACTCTTTACATTTTCTCTGCTGAATGCTGTATTTTATAGCTAATAGTGGTGTTTCCCTTATAATTTCTCAGTTAATTAACCACCCTTAATCCTGTATTATCATTAATATTTGACAATTATTTAAATAAAAGGAACTTTATGGTGAAACAAACACTTGAGAAGACTGGCCCAGGAACCTATGTCAGGATGATTTGAATGAAGTGTTACAGTGAGCTAAGTGAATTAGGCTTGCATGGTTAGAGTAATTTACATGATAGGTGGGGCATATCTATATTAAAATATTTAATTAGATATTTTGTTTCTATAGATGTCACTTTAAGAAAAATCTATTTAGTAAGAACTTTAATTAGGGCATATTTACCACCCTTTGAAGGGCTCTTCCCATAAGTTTCTGTAATGCTGTAACATGATAATGAGCATCAGTAGACAGGAATTATATTATTTTTCTCCTCATCCTTAAATTTCACAGAGCCTTCTGTCCTTTGCATTCAGGCACCCATTCTTGGCCACAGTTGTGTACTTGCTTCCTATAACCCCAAATCATAGTGGATGGTGCCCTGAGCAGAGCACCTGCATTTAAAGGCTGCCTAGCACTCTGAGGAAACCTCAATGATTATCTTCCTGTTCCACTACCCTTCCCAAGGCAGATAAATGGAACAAAATCAGTAAGGTGCTCATTTATCATTTTAAGTGTAAGTGATACGTAAACATATTTATAAAGGGAGCAAGTAGATTATCACAAAATATTTATAAGCATTGTAGAACCAATTTAAGAATTACAAAATATCCCAAAGTAAAAGTTCTATATATAGTCTTTTGTTTTGTTATGAATTTTTGCAATATATCATCTTTAAATTCATGCGTCTGAGAAGACTAATCTGAAAGACCAGAGAGACCATGTTATTCTGGATCATGATAGGACTCTTGCTGTGTTTTGAGATAGATGACATAACCTCTGTCTTAGTTTTATTTTGTAATATATAATGCTAAAATTTACCTACCTCAAAATCTGTTGAGGAATTGTGAAATGCTGAGTAAGTGCCCGAAAATAAAATATTGATTATCTCTTTATTAAAGATAAAATGTCCTCATTAAACCAACCTGCCTTCTAGAAAGTCACAGTGCTTCAAATTTCAGGGTTTTCCATTGGGAAAGAACTGTCACTAAGGATTCCCAGGTGTAATTGCTTAGCTTCCATTAGAGTAAAGAGGTTTTTAATTTTTTCTATTTTTGTACTGCCTCAAAGCTCAGGTAATTGAAGACATATTTCTAAACTGTTTTACCATTGCTTGATGAAGATTTTGACAAAGCTTAATTGTACAATTCTATGAGATGAGAACTGTAGGAAATGGCTAATTTTTGTCATTGTCTTATTTATTATAAAGGAATGTTGGAGTAAACTGAAGTTGGAGATAAATATTTTATGAAAACTGGCTAATATCTGAAATAAATGCCTTGTTTGTTTCATGTCCCAGTAACTCCTAATTTGATAGTGCTTGAGAAATTTCATTTTTGATAACTACATCTGACTAGAACAATTCATCTTGAGTTATTAAGGATTGTTGGATTGTTTTGATGAATTGGAAGGAGCATGTTTGTGTTCTATTTACAAGTTCTTCAATTCTCTTGTGCTGCTGACATAAAAATAGATCTTAACTATTCTTCAAGACTGGCCTGGCAGACCTCTGTTATTACTCCAACAGTTGGCATTATTGCTCTTTTTACTCAATGTAATAACAAAGCTATACCTCTGAATATTCGCTGATACTTTTTACTAAATCAGACATGTATTCTTTCTAAATCAAATTAGTGAAATGTATTGCCTACACAAATTGTGTTCTAAACTTGGTGTTTTTTAATCCAGGGACAGGAAGCTTATGGGAAGAACACTTTCTGAGTGGAAACTAAAGTAGTTTTTTGAATGGCTTTTTCACATTCCCCAACACTAAAATGTTTTTTCATTTTTCATTTCCCTTCTTTCACTTTGTTTCACCTTGCCTATCTCTGCTTATTCCTTAAGTTCACTGATAGCAATCATTAAATGGTGTTTGAGCTGATGAATTATTGATACTTAATATTCTTTACAATACACTACCAAACACTGTCCTAATCTGGTAATGACTAAACTGAACCATTATCCCAGCTCTGCAACTCAGCTGCACTGCCAATTTCCCCCATCACTCTTATTCTCCCAAATCCCTTACACAACTTGCAAAATTGTGATCAAAGAAATCTGAATCTGGTATTGTTAACCAAAGGATAAAAACATTGATTTTTATACAGCTTTATTAGTTTCAGACTTTTAAATTAGTAAGCCTGTGGATTTTTATCCTGCAAATTGATTTATTCATGATTGTGATAATCATTAATGTATATTTGTATTGTTATTTATTAGCTAAAGAACAGTGGGAAAAAACACCTTATTTCTTTAATATTATGCCCCTAAATCTGTTAACTGCACCTCTATCATTTGTGATACAGTATGACACGTCGCCTGTATTAAAAGGGCCAAGAGTAAATGGCTTTTTTGTTGAAGATATCTGTGGAGTTTGGATTTTATGGTGAAATTTGTCAAATAGATCTTCCAAAATTATACTTGTGAAATACAAACACACAAAAAATTGATCTCTTCCCAAATATATATATATATATATATATATATACAGAGAGAGAGAGAGAGAGAGAGAGAGAGAGAGA
>JAQZBX010064810.1:0-16425 GCA_029593785.1 Cabassous unicinctus | reverse complement strand
TGCTTTTTCTAATTTCAAGCAGCAGTGAACCTAATTTATGAGTTTTTTCCCAATAAAAGAACAAATGGAAAGTTTAAGATTCAGTTAAGGAGTCTTCAGAATTAGCAGGTATACACTGTCAGATTTGTAGGGACCAATGGACTTACAGCTATGTTTTAGGAATGGAAAGCATCTGCCCCAAGTAAGTAGTTTATGATTTGCATATCAAACAAGAGAAAAACACCACACTGATTCTGAGACTTTAGTAGATTTTGTTTGTTTTTATCCAAAAGTAATGCAAATCCTATTCTAGACTTGTATACCTCACTGCTATTTTTTTTAAAGAGTCTTCCGGCTAAAGCCAGAAAACTTACTAGACAATTTCTAAACCAGCTATAACACTTCACTGCCCTTTTTTTTCTTTTTTTTCTTCCCCAAAATCAAGGCGATAAGGAAATAGCCACATGCGGAAATGATAATGATAGCGCAGCATCAGAGTTTTCAATGGAAAATTCATAAGCATGCTGAGAAGGAAGGGGAAAAAAAAAAAAGCTAATTAAATATAACATTCAACTTGACCAAAAAGGAAAAATTTTCTCCTTATTGTGGCCTTCTTCAACCACCTCTACCCACCCATTTAAAATAGTGAAATCCAACCCCTGGAAAGATTCAGGATTAGGTATATCACAGATAATAATACGGAGAGAGAGAAATTTCACACAAACATGCAGCAACCTTGGTAATGAACTCATCTTTCTTTTTTTTTTTAACCCCTGTCCTTTAGGCTTGTTCTAAACAACTACGTGAAGCAAGTATTGGCTGTTACCCAGTGAATTTGGACTATAGACACTGGCCAAGCTGCATAGCATTCTACCCCCACCCCTGCTCCCGGCAGACTTTTTCAGTCCACATTTTCCCTCCACTGTGACTTTCTGGTTATATATTATCTGGTTTTGGCCATCTCTACTGCCCACTTCAGATAATTGCTCAACTCTCCACTTGGCTTCTTGCTGGGTAGGCTTGACCTGAGAGAAATGGATGAAGAAAGAGCCAGCGTTTGGCTTTGATCTCTTAGAACTCAGGATTCCATTAAATAAGCTGCCATAAATCCTGGTGGCAGGGATTGACATCGACTTCCAAATCCGCCATAACAGGACACTTCTAGTTGATTTATCATGGATTCTGATATTTCTTAATTAATCCGAACTCAATACTTTAATTTGCCAGTGATAAGACGTTTTTACTTAGTTTCCTTTATGATATTTTTGAGAGTTGACTTGATTAATTTTTCTCTTCTGCAATCTACATTTTTTTTTCAATAAGGATTTTAATATGCAGAATGTATAAATAAATCCTCAAGTCAACAATAAGAAGACAATGCAATTAAATGTGAACAAAAGGCATGAATTGACATTTCTCCAAAGAATATATACAAATGACCAAACAGCACATGACAGGATGCTTAACATCATTAACCATTAGGAAAATTCAAATCAAAATGCAATCTACATTGCATGTGTCAAATGTTCCAACCGGCTATCTGTCTGTAAGGTTTAAGCTCACAGATGCTTCCTTGTGGCCACGGCAAACACCACTCCTCTGAGAATAAGTTTGATAAATAAAGCTGGCAACAAATTTAGTGCTAAAGAGCTAGACAAGGAACTCAAGTGCAACCTGAGTTAGCTATACTTTTGTAAATCTACAAACTTGTCTACTATGCCCGATTCTCAGATAACAATGGGAATAGATCCTAGGAATCCCATCAACAAATTAAACCCTTAAAAAAAAAAAATCCTTTTTTTTTTTTTAAGGATTTGTTTATTTTACTTTATTTATTTCCCCCCTCCCCAGATGGTTCATCTTGTCTGTCTGCTCATTGTTTGCTGCCTTCTCCGGGAGGCACCGGGAACCAAACCTGGGACCTCCCATATGATAGACTGGCGCCCAACTGGTTGAGCCACATCTGCTTCCCACCTCCTTCTACTTAACAGTAGAGATTTCTTCACCTACTGAACATATTACCATGGCTCCTAACAAGTAGAAAATTGTCACATTTAGATTTCCCTTCTATTCCAATTGTTGAGAGAGAAGTAAAATGGACAGAATCTGGACAGAATCCAGATGGTTGAGAAGGAAGTAAAACAAAGCTATTGCATAGCTCGAACAGAAAGAAGGTGTGAGCTTTTGTAATGGCTAATATTAACTACATTAATATTGCTTCTGCAACTTGAATGCCACAATAGGCAGAAGAACTTTGCTTTCTGCTTTTCTCTTTCCTAGAAACCCCCTTTTTTTTTTTTTTATCTTTTCCTTCACACACTAGATTTGGAGCACTGTGTCTACTTGACTTGTGAAGCCCAAGTGACCTAAAGGGAACACGTCAAAGCAACGTGGGCAATTTCTTCACACTGAACAGCCTCTCCTTATAATTCTCTGCTCAAAATACAAAGCCTAGGTACTGCCCACTGTGGAACATTCTTGGGAGTGCAGTATCATCACTTGAGATTTATTATAACTGAAACTGAGTTATTTAGGGTTCTTGGCCTTGCCTCCCACACTCTACCCCCAACATGCACTTGCCTGTTATTTTCCCCTTAGAAGAGAAGAAAAAAGAGGAAGACAGAAAGCACAATCTGCCCCTTTGCCTCTGCCCTCCAGGCTCTGGACTCAGCTCCCCCATTTCTGTAAACAGAGAGCATTTTAGGCAGCTGAAAAAGATACCACAGCTTTCCTTCCCAACTGGAGTTCTAAATCAATAGGATGATGACATGCCTACGTTTCATTCCCAGAAGAGATGCCGATGGGCATCTCTTCAGGATCTCAACTCACTCTTCTGACTGGAGATTGGCAAGAACTGTAGAGATGGTACATGCACACATCCAACACCTTCATCTAATTGGTGAGGAAAACGAGGTCTGGAAAGTCAAAAGCCTTGTTCAACACCCAATACGAAGTATCTGCTTAATAACTATAAACAAATTATGATCATCTTGACTTAATCTATAGAGATATGAACTATTTTCTCCTTAACCTATATCTTGTCCATATAAAATAATTTTACTGCAAAATTATTCCAAGTTGATAATACTTTGTACACATGAGGTACGTTGCTTTTCAAAGTTCTACCACTTAGTTATCATTATACCTCTAGATTAACCTTTGGATGTGAATTTGGTAGTTATTATGCCCATTTTGTACTTTGAGAAACAGAGTACCGAGCATGCAAATCGTTTGCCAAACTTATATAGCATATTAGTGAAAGAGCCACATGCTTTGACTTCCGACTCACTCGTTTCGCCATGAGCTAGTTTTTGGAACCAAATCTTCTTTACAATCAAAACCAGTCAGAATTTCAGAAAGCAAGTCTTAAAAGATTTTTAAAATTGTGTTTTACTTCTCGTGAACTATTCTAGTAGCCTCCAAATTGATGTGCCTACCCTTCATGTGAAAACTTCAATCTACACGGTATTTTCCCAAGGTGCAGTTTTTACTACATTCAAGTCGACTCCAAATTCTTTAATGCTTATCATATAAAGTCCAAGCCCCTTAACATCTAACTCGCATTCCTAAATTATTCCTTACGCCCCCCACCCGACTCTTACCTATGTCCCCAAACTCTTGCCCTCCTGCCTTTGCTCAGGTGCGCCCCTTTCCTTCTAGCCAGGCAAATGTCGCTTCTTACGGGAAACCATCCCTAGCTAGCACTTGCCTCTTTGTGCTTTCTCATCACTGCCTCCTCCTTCGCAAAGCCCTCGTCATATCCCACTTTTCTGTATTATATTAGGCTACTTTATTAGCATAAGGTGTACATATTGTATTTATTACGTCATAATCATATGTCACAGCATGTGCCTTACTGAGCAGAACTGATAGAAAATGTTGTCCGATCACACACCAGGCTCAATCGGACACAACAATCCGTATGGGACGGTGCATCCCAGGCCCCTCAAAGGAACAAGGCACAAAAAAGAACAAACTCTGTCCCTGTACTTGAAGCACTGTGAGTCTGGCTGGGGACACAGACACTGCAACAGATCTTGGCAAACCACAGCAGGACCCCGTAAATATTACCCATTCCTTAGACAACATCTGGAAAAGAGTTTAACAGTATTGGTTGAATTGAACTGTACTGGAAATGGAGTAACCCTAATCCCTAAATATCCTTTAGTAAAATTCTATTCAAGGGAAGTAGATATGGCTCAAGCAGTTGGGTGCCCACCTACCACATGGGAGGTCCCGGGTTTGGTTCCCAGTACCTCCTAAAGAAGAACAAGACATTAAGCTGACGCAACAGGCTGGTGCGGTGAGCTAACACAATAAGATGACACAACGAAGAGACACAACAAGGAAACACAGTGAGACACAACAAGCAGAAGTGGAGGTGGCTCAAGCCATTGGGTGCCTCCCTCCCACATGGGAGGTCCCGGGTTCAGTTCTGGTGCCTTCTGAAAAAAAAGAAGACAAGCACACAACGAGCAGACACAGAAAGCAGACAGCAAGTACAAACAACAAGGAGGGGACGAAATAAATAAATTAATCTTAAAAAAAAAAAAACTCTATGCAAGTAGACTTTTCACAATTCCATATCGTAAAAAAGAAATGTATGTCTGTAGTTGCTGCACAGTTTTAAAATGAACTATGTTAAAAATAGATGATTATGTGTGGACTGATAGTCCTTATTAAGTATCTTCTTTTCCACGTTTTAAGAAAATGAATTCTGAAGAATGACTGGCTATAGTCAATAAAAATGAAAGTAAAAAAGGCAAATGTCTTCCATCAGAGAAACTCAAAATGTCATGGCGGATTTCTTGGTGTCTTTATGGAAATTCTGAAAAGAAATACCCAATGAGGCTGTTTCTATGAACAGACGGAGGCCCCAGATGGAAGGCTCCCCAAAATGCACCACCCATTTGTGAGGAGGCCTTGAGGACCCCTTCCCAGCTAACCTAGGAAAAGGGTACATTTAGGAGGTTCAGCCGTTTGATGAGAGAACAGATGGATGCGATCAGAACAAAAAGAAATGTCAGAAACCCAGTGCCCTTCCACTACCCCAGCAAAGGCAGGGGTCCTAGAAAATTCCCCAGGATTGTCAATTCCTTGTGGCCCATCTCTTCATCCTGGGGATTGGCCACAACCACAAGAGGCCTGCTGTTGTCTTCGAGGCCACCAGGAAGGAGGCTGTGTGCCCCATTTGTATCCATTCTTGGCCAGAAACCCCAAAGAACTAAGAGTTGGGGACAGCTTTGAGTAGGTGAGTGAAGCCAGATTAGGTTCTGAAGGCCATGATTTGGGGAGATGAAGCTCCAGGT
The DNA here is from genome assembly GCA_029593785.1 of Cabassous unicinctus. Lineage (NCBI taxonomy): Eukaryota > Metazoa > Chordata > Mammalia > Cingulata > Chlamyphoridae > Cabassous > Cabassous unicinctus. The sequence continues at coordinate 11,137 of JAQZBX010064810.1, read as the reverse complement.
GCATGGCCTCAGCTGAAGCGAATCTTTATGGTTTTTACAACAGAAAGGCTGAGGCAGCTTGTATTAGTCAGCCAAAGGGGTGCTAATGTGTAATACCAAAAATGGGCTGGTCTTTATAAAGGGTATTTATTTGGGGTGGAAGTCCACAGATACCAGGCCATAAAGCGTTAAGTTTCTTCTCACCAAAGTCCATTGCCACGTGTTGGAGCAAGACAGCTGCCGACGTTTGCCAGGGTTCAGGCTTCTTGGGTTCCTCTCTTCCTGGGGCTGCGTTTCTCTCCGGGCTTAGTTCTTCTGGTTCCTCCACAAGTTCAGCTGTAGACGATCAGGCAAATGGCTTACTTCTCTTCTTCTGGGGCCTTTTCTCCAACATCAAAACTCCAACATCAAAACTGCTTCTCAGAAACTGCTCCCTCTGTACTTTGACTTGCCTTTTATATTCAATTCCCCAACCACCAAGGGGTGGGGCTCAACGCCCTACTGACGTGGCCCAGTCAACGCCCTAATCATAACTTAATCATGCCCAGATTAACAGATCAGTTTACAAGCATGATCCAATTATATTTTTGGAATTCATAATTACATCAAACTGCCCAACTGTAACACAGCTCCTGGCAAGTTATTGTCTCAGAGAAGTCAAAGAACATCACTGAAAACTTCAGTGATGCCCCAAGGAGAGGTAACAAGCTCTCTTTGAGACCTTGTACCACCATCCCCAAAACCCCACCCACCTGCCTGCCATCTCCCGTTCAAGCTCTGCCACCTGCCTGGAAGGCTGGAAATCTCCATCCACACTCACTGCATGGTCTTTTGGTTCTTTAGAAACATAAACCAACCTCCCCTAGGCCCATCTCAGAGCACCACACCCTTTCTCACTTGGTGACAACATTTTACATTTTAGTAATAATTACATTATTAACTAAGTCATAATTTATGCAGTCCATGTAATAATTTGCATTTTCTAAAACTGAACTTTTTTACAAACCCCTTTTAAATACATGATTTCGTTGAACACTCACTAACAACTGCAAAACTTCTGTAAGTCAGATATTGTCATTGCCAATTTGCAGATGAAGACACTAATCTTGGAGAAGTTGCAATCTTATCTCCTATCAATCCCAGATGCTCAACTTACTTCTCCAAGACAAAGGTCATATTTATCAAAAACTTCAGAAATTAATACTGTAGCAAGTAATAGTCATGCACATGGGTTTTGGGATTAGATTGGCTTAGCTTCAAGTCTTAGGGTTGTCATTTGTAAGGCTGTGTTTCAGTTTCCTTGGCTGCTAAAACAAATGTCACACAGTGAATTGTCTTAAGCAACAGGAATTTATTGGATCACAGTTTTGAAGCTGGGAGAAGTCCAAAGTCAAGGCATCATCAAGGGGATGCTTTTTCCCAGAAGACTGTGGCATTCTGGGCTGCCTGCCAGCAATCCTTTATCCCTGGCGTTTCTGTCACATGGCAATGCACATGGCGGACTCTCTTTTCTCTTCTGCATTCTGTTAACTTCCAGCTCCTGGCTGCTCCCTTTTGTTTTCTCTGTGTGACTTTCCCTATAGGGCTTCAGCAGTAGGATTAAGACCTGATTCAGCTGAGCCACACCTTAACTGAAGTAGTCTCATCAAAGCTCTACTTACAATGAGTTCAAACCCATAGGAATGGATTAAGGTTAAGCAGATGTTTTTCTGGGGCACATTGCTCCAAGCCACTACAAATTGTACGACATCCGAGTCTTTCCCTAATTTCACAAAGCCTTAGTTTTCTCAAATTTGTAAAATGGGAATAAAGATATTGTTTGCTACCTGACTGTACTTGGGGATCGAATGTGCTAACACCAATGAAAAGCACTGCACAAGAGTTGCAACACCTGCTCTCCAGTTCATCGGACTCGCCCAGGACAACTAACCAAAGGATGATGATGGACAACACCCATCCCAAAAAACAGAGAGTATCTACAACGGCAAGCAAGACGGTTCCATCCATCTGCCCCATGGGTCTAAGCCCCTTCTCAAGCAGAAACGAGTGAGCATCACCATCCCCAAATCCTCAAGATCAGGGAATGAACAAACAGAAGGGAGAAATGCAACTATGGACTAAAGTAGACTTATGATTATTCTAGCAATGGAAGAACTTGTATCATTGATATAAAAGCAGTGGCCACCAAAGGTTCTGAGGGGAGGGAGAGGGGAGAATAGGTGTAACATGGGGCATTTTTGGATATTGGAATCGTTCTTCATGACATTGCAATGACGGATACAGGCCATTATACATTTTGTCAAAACCTATAAAATTGTGCAGTGCAAAGTGTAAACTATAGTGTAAACTATAGACCATGGTTAGTAGCAATGCTTCACTATGTGCTCATCAATTGTAATAAATGTACCACATTAATGAAAGGTGTTGTTAATGGGGAAAAGTGTGGGAGGGGAAGGGGCGGGGTATATGGGAACCCCCATACTTTCCATGTATCATTTATGTAATCTAAAACTTCTTTAAAAGTAAATAAAATAAAAAAATTAAAAAGCCTTGCACAAAGGAAGAGCCCCCTACATATTAGAAGCTAATATTATTGCTGCTACTGCCTCCCCACAAACACTAAATACAAGCTAAGGGGCCAGTGAAGAAGAGACGGTCTCAGGCCATTGACATGCCACTGGGTTACAAAGTTAGCGGCCACTCGCCATGGGCATGGACTAAGACATTGACCAACAGTGACTAGAATGCTTCCTATGATGGGAAAACGACTGTGAAACAGAATGTGACATGTTCATCTCAGCAAGAGCTTTGCCCTTCTTGTTTTCCACTGTTCTTCTCATCCCAAAGGGATGTGACTATCCCGATAACTACAGAGGAGAGGAAGAATGGAGGGAAGGATGCTGGACCTTTCCATTCTTTCTCTTCCAGCACTTCATGCCCATTACAAAAGTGCAGCATTTCAACCCCAGCCATAATCTGCTGGTTGGATTCACTGTCCTTTTTTTTTTTTTCCAGGTCAATTGCCCGTTATGGTCAGATGGATGTGAAACCCCCATGAGTTCTACTCATTCATCCAGCCCATGTTTATTGAGCATCCAACACTGCACTAGACCTGGAATTTTTAAAAGTCCACATATCAAAGACTGTTAGAGTTATTAAATGGGTGGTTTAATCTCATTTATTCCATATAATTATACCTAGCAGCTACTCTTATCATCTCTACTTTGCAGATGAGGAATTTGAGGTCAGAGATGAAATAACTTGCCCACAATCACATGCTAGTAAGTGGTGGGGACCTATGCCTTGAATTTAACTCTGTGGAACTCCAAAGCTCCAGCTGTCACCCATGAACGGAACTATTTAATGTCAGACTCTTCACCAAAGAGATATCTGCTGTGTGAGACCTCATCAGAAGTGCAAGCTTTCAGGGAAATATTTTGGGGCGATGAATGGACAGTGCAAGCCTCTTTATCCTCTAAAAGAGTCACAGACTTTGATAGATAAAAATTTTACACGCCATAGAAAGAACCATAAAATATAGAACTGTTGTGCAACTTTTCACTGTTGAAGTCCAAAGGGAATGACCCAAAGGAAGTCTACGAAGAGGTTGCCAAGAAGGCACCTCACGGTCATCACCATCAGCTTCATCAAAAGCCACCTGCAGAGTGCCTTGTTGAATGTGTCTTTCAGGGACTGGCCACAGAGATGCAGCCCTAATGGAGCCAAGACCATGGCTCGACCGCCATTGGTGAAGAATGTGCTGCGAGTGTTTTACAGTGTGGATGGTCTACTCCGAGCTGGGTCACCCTTTTCTGACCATCTGTAACCATGGAGCAGAGCTGTGCTCTGTGCAAAGCAAACTGAAGTTCCACCGCCCAGACCCTCAGCTCCGGCATTGACTCTGACCAACTGGGCAAATACTCCAAGAGCCCACGGAGGACCACGTAAAAATGTTTTTCAGGAGCCGATGTAAATATTCACCTTGTATAGAGTGAGGGTCTGGGGGGAGGTAGCAAGCTCCAAATCCTAAACCGTATAAAAGACGCAGAGGTAAATGATAAAAGAGAGTTGTTTGGCTTTGGTTTTGCTACAAGTTTGCGACACATGAGCTTTATCCCTTTCCTTAACTGTCATGAGCAATAAAACGAAACAAATATCTCCAAGTGTCTAAGAAAAATATCCCATTAAGAAATACCATGACCTTTGTATTCAAAATCTAACTTTTTTCCTCTACATGCCAAGCCTCTGATACTTATTTATTAACCTTAATGTCTTTGAAAATCCAGCTACTTCTACAGTATTATACCTATGCATTCCAAGGCCTAGTGGGCAGTCTTCATAGAATATCGACAAAATCAGAGCAAACATTTGTTTTTGAGAAGTAGGAAGGAATTTTATAGAGTTGAAATGGGCTCTGAATCCTAGATCTCAAAAGTTCCCATCCAACTTTATTTCTTTTGGTTTCCTGTGCACTTTAAGTTTCAGTTCAAATACCTCTTATTTACAAGTTCACTCTCAACATTAATGTACATATGTATGTGTGCATGTATATTGATGAATACATAAAATCAAAACCAGAGACATTTCCAGCAACCTTGTCCTTAGAGCTATCCTGCAAGCCTATTCAATCTGACCCAAAAAGGTATTAAAAATCTGGGAGCTATGAATAGAAACCAGTATCACAATTCCAAGTCCTGACAAAGCCCAGGCCTCATCTGGTGTTAAGTAAGAAAGAAAAATCATGTTCGATTCTATGGGCATGTCTGAGAGAAGAAAATCTGAACACCTTCTTGAAAGAGCACGAAACTGAAAACTTAACAAACGCTTCCTGAAACATGTGGCACTCCTCTAACCAAAATGAAAGTATTCTGTCCCAGCTTTTTGACCACCTCCAGGGTAGCACACTGCTCTGTGTGGCAAAGTCATGGACGCACACACCACCCTGCTGCAAAAAAAAAAAAAAAAGGAGCCGATCTTATTCACAACAGGAGAAAACTACTGAGGTAGCAGGACTCTAAAGAACGAGTCTGAAATCATAGGGCCATTTAAACACAGGGTGTCCCAACCTGGGATTGCTAGACTGTGTAGCTTTTCAGAAAACTTTACTGCCTTCAGGAAACAAATCCTGGCTTATTCAGGCTGCCGAGTTCAAACTCGTATGAGTTATGGCACCAAAGACTACAGCTAAGAAAACAGGTAGTATGTTTGTGCTCGCCTCTGATCAGATTGTGAGCTTGTAAAATTCCCACATGCCAACAATACAGGACTCTCACAGTGAGACCTGAGTCTAATAAATATACTTTATCTGGGGCAGCCAGGCAGCCGATCAGTGCTGAACTAAAAAGGGTAGTCATGTTGACCTCTGACTCAGCTGAACATTATTCCAAAAGTGAATTTCCCCTGTACGGAGTTTAGATTGAACATTATACCGTGGTAGTAAGACTTGCCAGCAGCTTTGCAAAATATCCCTGGGGCAGTGAGAGAAAAGTGAACATCTTTTAACATGAGAGGTAAGCTCGAAAGTTACCCTGTGCTTGTAAACAGCAGCACATAGAGCAAAAAGGAAAAAATAATCATAAATTGAGAAGAAAGAGGAGTACCTACTTGAAAAGAAGTCTGTCCTCCTGCGTTACTGAGTGGACAGGAGAAAGGAACGTTAATCTTTGGAGCCGTTGGGAAGCTTCTGAGCATGGAGCCTGTATTTTCAGTTTTGGAGAAATCCGTTTTGAGGCAGTAGACAGGGGGCCGTTATGATCATGAAATTAGGAAATGCAGCAACTCAAAAATAAAGATCTAGCACCACCATTTGACTAGGATTGGAAAATCGTCTTTTACAAATAGAGGAGGGGGTGGTCTCTCTTGCGTCCAGCTAGACCTGATTCTGACTTTCTTAGCACCTCCGTAAAGACAGATGTTTAACAAGAAGTAAATAATGTGTGCATCGGCCTGCAAATTTTTTATGCAATCCAGCCGATTCTCTCCTTACTTATAATAAAGTTTGAAGTCCAAGGAGGCATGTCTAGTTGGAGAAAAATATAAAGCATTCATTCAGGGCATAAATTGGGTTCATCTGCAATGAGTTAGGGCTAAAAGCAGGGATGAGGCCACGTCTTCCGTGAGCGTCTCCTTGACCTCCTTGCTCAACCACGGACACCCCAACAACTCCCCTAACCCTGTCACTGATTAATTCGGTTCTTGACTGCAGTGACCTGCACAGGTTTAGGTTCCCCCTGAATCGGAAGCCCTGTCATATGCTCTTTCCCTGCCAGGCATTTCCTACAGCAATTTAAGTGTTGATTTGTGGTTTTTATTTTTTTACACTGAGATAGATATTTTCTGAAGTAGAAAATGGGCTAGAAAATATTATTGAAAAAAATCTGCTTTTGGTTTATGTAACATATATTTTTAAAGGGTTTTTAAATATATATATTAGCTTTTCTATGCAACGAGACTTGATCTTTTGGACGTGAGAATGGCAGGAGGAGAAGGTGAGGGAAAGGCAGGTTTTGCCATCTGTTGGGAAGACGTGTCTCAAAACTGCCTTAGGTAAGAAAGAAAACCAAAACTCTCGAAATCAACACCTGAACACATTTTGAAAATGATCTTAGCTGTCTTCAAGCAATGGTCTCTATACTTGTGAGTTAGCCCATAAAATAATTTGAATACGCACATTTGTCTGAGATTAACTTCCCCCCGAATACTTAGAGCACTAAAGATTGTAACTAATATGCAAAGTATTTAATTTTTATTTAACAGATATAAAATTTCAACAAGATTCACTTACAAAAGGAAAGCACTGCGGGGGTTTTACCTTCATTATATTTATTATGGTTTCTGGTGGAAGGTACATTACTTAATAAATGTTTGGACAGTTTAAACTGTTGGAAAACAAAATGCTTTTGCCTAAATTAATTAAATCTCTCAATTATTTTATTTGCCAGAATGAATGAACTCAGTTTTTCAAACAGCACTTAGCAACCTGCAAAAATCAGTGGTACACATGAATAGAGAGAAGAAAATCACTCACTACAACACTTCTCAAAACAGTACATCCACTGGGTTCTGAACTGAAAGTGACAGATTATTTCCTTTTCATAGGAAAACATACATGTGTGGTATAAAATTTAAATCAGATTAATTAAAGACTGTTATTGTCATTTGTTTGCATTCTAATATGCACTTTCTCGAGTGGAAAAAATAGCAGCCATGAGTGTCTACTGGGCACACATCAGCAACCCAGGAGGGTAGAGATGATCAAACCCCATTTTACAGATGAGGAAACTGTGGGAAACCGAGATTAAGTACCTATACCAAGATTTCACAGCTGGAGCCAGGATTCAGACTCAGACGGTCCATCGCAAGAACCCATGCTTCGAACACCTCCCTCAGAATCTGAGAGCTCCAGCACACGAGGAATTACACCCGGGGACACACTGTGGGAACACTCAGACTTCATGTGTGTCACGGGAAGAAAGGTTGAGAGGCTCATCAGTAAGTGGGAAGGGAACGGTCTCATCAGATTGCTCTAGAAAGGTTATTATGAATCATTTTGAAGTTTTCCAATCTAATGAAATCACTAAAAAGAAAAATGTGTTTTAAAATTTTCTCACAGGAAAAAAAAATTCCTTTGAGGTAAAATGTCTAATTAAATTGTATTCACCACTATTAGACAGACTGAATAATCGTAAAATTATAAATAAGAAAAGAGTACTTCAAATGAGACAGTAAAATACAATGTAATTGAAGCAAACAGGGCAAATTTTATATGACAAGCATAATTCAAAGAAAAGTATCATCAGACCCTTATGCCTGATTCTCTCACACACATTTTTCAAATGAAAAATAAAGCCTGATATTTCATCAAAACCATGCTATCCTCTGCACCTTTATTTTAAAAAAAAAAAAAAAAAGAGGGTCGGCACACACATTCTCTTATAGAACCATATTGTTTATTAAGAGACTCAGAACAATGAAATTGTAGAAATGAAACTTTTCCAAGTTCTAACCTTTTTTTGATACATTCTCCCATTCCAGGAGCAACCACTGGTCTCCACAAGCAGAGGAAAGCAGAAAATTGACGTAATCTGTCTGGGTCATTCAAGTAAAAGCCTCCTGTGATCCTGGTAATTTGGGGTAAGATTAAAAATCAGCTTTTTGGTTTGGACTGGGTGTTTTTGTCTGAGGACTCAGATGATGGCATCTGAGATGATGTATAGCTAACTGGCCAAATTTCTCATTTGTCTTTATGTGCAAAGGTATTTCCATTGGGCATTGCTAAAATACTATCTCAAGTCAGATCAAAATTGAAATTCTGCTTGCCTAAAGATATCAATCAGTAGCTGACCACCCACTTGCTCCCTTTTCTATGAGAAAGTACCCCGGCCTCAACTCCTGTTGCCTAGACAACCATGTCAAGTCCCAGTGATGCCACCCTTCCACCTCGGACCATGGCCAATTGGGCCAGGGAGAGACACCTGACCATAGAGCAGCCAGTGACCTAGGACATGAGCTAATGTGACAGGACACACTGGGCCAATCACATTCAAGCTCTCTCAAGCTTTCAGGCGTATGAGTTTGGAAACAGACTGAACAAATGAGAGAGAGGAAGGCAGAGGGTGTGTTGGGGTAGAGTGGATGCCACAGGAAGCCAAGGCCAACAGCAAGTGAGGCTAGGAGGGGACAGAGAAGGCCATGGAATGGAGGTGGGCCCAGGACAGGATGACCACTCTGTGATGGTTAAGTTCATGTGTCCACTTGGCCAGGCTTGTGTGTCCAGCTGCTTGGTCACACAAGCACTGGCCTGATTGTTACCATGAGGATATTTTGTGGACTTAAATCATCAGTAAGTTGATTGCATCTACGGCTGATGACATCTACATTTAATCCTTTCTAGGTCCTTATTCGTATCACCAGCATCCTGGCTGCTCTGACTACTTCCCTCCCTTCTCTAAACCATCGAACACACCTATGCCAGATTAACGTCCCAATTAATCATCCTCACCGTGTCCCCGCAAGAGCCCATTAAGTGCAAACACGATGTGGCGGACAACGTGAGCCCAGCCTGTGTGTCCTGCCTCATGCTCTGATCAAGCATCAGACATCCCTGTGTTTCCCTGCTCCCTGTATCTGCTCCCCTGCTTAGATCTTGTCCTCCCCCTCATCTGGGTCGGTTCCGATCCTACCACTTCTCCTAGGTTCGTCTCAAAGGATGCTGTCTCCATGGAGCCTTTCTGGATTGCCTCTTGTGGCCCTGTTCTCGCCCACCACTGCATCCCCATAGTGCAATGCTTGCCCTCTTCTCCTCTAACAGCGCCTCCTCTGTGCCGTGCAAGGAAGGCTGGCCATGACCTGGAGGAGCTCGTGTCTAGAAGGGAGACAGACCCCAACAGATGCACCGCATGACAGCCTGGTAAGTGATACATCAGAACTTAGTCATGCTGCCATGGCAGATTCAGTCCAGTCCTGAGTTATTTATGGATCTCCCACACTTCCTGCCTCCAACAGATTGCAGGTTACTAGGGAATGCATCTAACCCCACCTAGATCCAGGACAATAACTGACATACATACATTTTTTTAATTCAAATGCATTTCAATTTAAATCCAAGTGGCAGAGAGTCCTGTCCACCTCCCGTCCACATGCTTCTATTATCCCCTGTTACCAAGGAGACCTCCATTCCACCTTGCTCTCCAGGCAGTAGGAAGAGGAGAGCTTGAACCATTTACAGGGGCACTGAGTGGCCCAGCCCCAAGGGCATCCCTGTCTGGGTTTGGAAAGCTTCCTTTACATTCACAAAATCTATTCTGGAAACAATTCCCCTCCCCCTTCCCAAATCCCATGACCTTCAAGGTTCTTGAAATGGGGACAAGGAGGAAAAGTGAGACACAGGAAACAAAGAGCAAAACTAGAGAATTATACCAAAGATGGTACATATTTACATTACAAGGAACTGGCATGGAGCACGATAAGAGGAGAAAAGCAAATAAGGGGCAGAACATCAGATTGCTGCTCACCACGCGTGACAACGTGATTAAAATAATTCTCGCCATCATTTGGACAATGAGCGTGCTTAACGTTATTTTCCTCGCAACTAAATTTTAGTTGATTGCTCTATATCGAAATTGATCTTTTATAAAACCATTCTAGCATTTATTAGTTTGCTTACTCCACTCTTCAAAGCCAAGAGCGACATGGATGGGTCTAGGGGATTTAGAATTACCCAAAATCATACCCGACCTTTTGGATGCATAAATACATGTGCATTTTTCTGAAGACAGAGTCTGGATATTTCACCATATTCTTCAAGAAGCCTAAACAAGGCAAAGAGCTATTAAAGGAATGGGCTTATCAATGTAAGTGGAATGTTTAGTATGTTCTCATGCATAAACTGTTATGTTTCTTTGCAAATTTTAAGCACCACCTATATTATCACTTTTCCTTTTCAACATTAGCGCCCTTTACTAAATTATTAAAAATTTGACAATTTGTGTCTTTCTCTCCAAAAGTAAATTTGAATAGTCACTTATCATATGTAAAAATTGTACTTGTAAAGAGATCTTGCTTTTCAAAAAATGGGATCATTTCAGCAAATAACAAGTTGTGACAGGACCCTACCCTTGGAAGTTCAGAATGAGTAATGCACAGATCTTGCCCTGCAGAGATTCAATTCTAGCCTTCCCTTTGCACCAATAAAGCTTAATATTTGATGAAATGAAAGATGCCAGAGTCAGCATGAAATGGGGCCAGCCCCTACCGGACAACTCAAAGATACTATAATATTTCTCATATAAAAACAAAGGGGGGGAAGCGGGTGTGGCTCAGTGGATAGAGCCCCCGTTTACCATATGGGAGTCCCGGGTTCGCGTCCCAAGGCCTCCTTGTGAGGGCACGCCGGCCTGAGCGGTGCGGTGGGCTGATGCAGCAACCTCACGGCAGGAAGCGGGTGTGGCGCAATGGATGGAGCACCCGTTTACCATATGAGAGGCCCCGGGTTCGCTTCCCGGCGCCTCCTTGTGAGGACAGGCCGGCTCGCGCGGTGCCGTGGGCTGATGCGGCAGGACCTCACAGGGGGAGATAAGCAGACACGGAGAAGACACGCAGCGAATGGACACAGCAGCACGAGCAGCAAGGGGGGGGATAAATAAATAAAATAAATAAA
>JAQZBX010064808.1:0-16424 GCA_029593785.1 Cabassous unicinctus | reverse complement strand
GCTGGGCCATATCGCGCTTGCTTAACAATGAACCACCTGTGTTGTTTTGTTTCCTTTCCCCGTGCTACGAATACCACCTATTTGCCACAAGATTTCAGGCCTCAAGGAAATTCTATTATTCTCAGATATCTTTAAGATACCACAGGATAGTGGGAGGTATGTTACCACCTATAAATGCCAGGCTAAGGTATCAGCAAATTAATCAAGCCTAAGTAAGATGGAACCTTGGTTAACCAGAGCATTCCTATACCCTAGAACCTGATATGGGCCAAGTCATAGCAGGTAATATACATCCCCTTCCTTTGAGTGTATACATACTCTAGAAATCAGGAATGGCTTTCCATGTGTCCACATCCTATCTGTGGTGTGCCTGTTACTGTAATTAATTGAATGCTGGCACTTTGCCAGATACCATTCGACGTTTTTACGTTCATGAATCACCAGGAACTAGACGGTGGTGGTGGGATTGAAATCTGGACCTCCCTTGGGACCACAGAGACTCTAGACTTAGCTGCTGTACTACACTGCCCTTTCTGTAGTGTGGTAAATAGTCTTCAAATAACCATCATCCTGACTAATGGACTTTTTCATTCTTCATGATATCTTCTTTCTTGTAAAGAACATATTGATATTGATATTGGTGGAGGTGGTGGTGGAGGGAAATATTGCTGTAAATGGGGAAACCGCGGACCTCACAGCAAAGTTCTAGTAAGACGCTTCGTCGGGCTTTTCCAAGGCCCAGAGCCAACACTCTGAATGCTTCGCGCCCTCATCAGTCATCATCATCTGCAAACAGCACTTCATTTTCCCTTTTCAAGACTACACCAGCTCTTGGAGGGTAAAGGCGTCACGATTTTTAATTACCTGGTGATTAGCATGCTACTTAGAGCTCCTGTCCTGAACAACTGAAGGTGATAAGTACACTTTGTACTTTTTACATGGCACTGCTGCCTGCAGTTTTCCCCCTAGAAGAGGAGGAGAGCAGAGGAAGCGATGGGAGCTGGGGCAGACAGCTTTCAAATGAGAAATTCAGAGACTTAGTTTTGTGGGGTTTTTTCCTCCCAAAATGTTCTGCAGCAGCATCCACAATATTCTAGAACCCTCCGTTTTCAAAAAGAAAAAGATGAGAATTTCAAGCTAAATTAAGACATGATAATGATTTTTTTTAAGGAGGAAAAGTGAAGCATTATCATTTACACCCTTACTGTATTCTTTCATCTTCATCATCACTATCATCACCCCTCATCCTGGCTTGGACCTATTTAGTAAAGAAAGAATAAGCTCACTCACAAAATCAATATATTTGCCATACAGATACTTTGAGTAAATTAAATTGGTCTAGACAAAATGAAACCTGTACTTTCTCAAGGGCTGAATTTTTATATTTAGGAAAATAATGAAAGGATTCATTTAATATATAAGGAAAAATAATCCCAAATGCAAATATTTTATCAAAGGGCCATTGACTCAAAACTCTTGCTCAAAATCAATTACTTTCCCTTTGAGAAGTTTCATATTGCTTTTTTCTTTTGAGGTCCAGGGTCAGGGATTGAACCCGGGACCTCATATGTGGGAAGACAGTGTCCCACCACTGAGCTTCACCTGCTCACCTCCTACTGCATTTTTAGGGTTTGTACATTTGTTGTGAACTACAGAGGACTGTACCTATTGCATGCATCAATATTCCTTACATTAGTGACCATTAATTATGATATGCATTCTTTTTCCTATAATAAGAATTACATAAATTACCAGGCTTTCTTTAGTGCCTAGAATTCAAGGAGGCTCAGAATCAAATTTTAAACTCAACCTCTGAAAAAAAAGAAAAAAAAAAAAAAAACTTCTAGTAGTTTATTAGCATTCTTCATATTTTTCTTTGTCCCAATTTTAACTCCTTGTTATAAATGATCTCAAATATGTTTTAGAAAGAAACAAGGATTAAATAAATAAAATAAAATATTTAGATTTCACAATGGCAGAAAAGTATTAAATAACTAATGCATTTTGGGCATGTAAGTTGTAGATTGATGGTAATTTTGGAGATCACAAAAGTTGCACAGTTTATATTCACGTTCTGGAAATAAAACTTTTGTGCTATTTTTGCTGTAGCTACAGGTATAAATATAAATATAAAGACTTTGTAACCTGAGTACGTCCCGCTATCCCTCCATCAATATTGGCATGTGTGCCAATTTTATTCTGAAAATATGGTCATGGTAGCTATAAGAGAAATTTCAGTAGATGCAGGTCACAAAAACAACCAACTAAGCATATTCTGTTTATATTAGATTCATAATTACTTCTAATCAATCAAACCAAAATATTGTCTATTGTTCAGAAAAATAATTGTCTGGTATCTTCAGTGGGAAAGAAAAGTACTCAAAATGTTATAAGGCAATAGACTCAATCTAAAAATCCCTTATTATCCAAACTTTATTTTTAAAGTCAGAGGGTGAGAGCTCACACTGTTAACCCCAATCTGTTCTTGTCTTTATTAATATTTGTCGATTTCCTAGCATTCCACTGACACTGCCCTCAGGAAGATTATATACACTCTGTATAGAGTCAGATTATAGGTTAGGTATCTCATTTGATACCTCATTCCCCTCAAGTCACTTGTCCTCTCAGTTGCCTTGGACTGAGGGGTCTCCTCTATTGCTTCATCAAAATGGCATGCGTCTTCTTGTCCTCCTAACAGTCTGCTTTTTTAGGCCACCCTTTTCTACCTGAGCTTGACATCTTCAGTTCTTTTCAGTATCTTGCCCTTTAAATGAGCAGTTTATCAATTATTGTTCTTCAGTTCTGAAATTACCCTTTTTTACTCTGTTTGGTGACACTGGGCTGGAATTCTGCGGCTCCATTGTCAGATGGCTCCTTGTTGGGCGGCCAGCAGGAAAACTTAGGAAATGAGAAGCGGGGAGTTTCTGTTCCTATCATATCACCTCAGGAGCTCAGTTTGTCCTAGCAATCAGATAATTTTGGTCACTTTCAAAATAACTTTGTTGCACTCCCTCAGATGCACCAGTGCCATAGAAAGGGAACCCTCTCCCCAAGCTCTTCTGCCACCTTTGTCCCTCTGTTTGAAATGCCCAATGGGATTTTCGTTTTCCTGACTGGATCCTGACTGATATACCACTATATGCTGACAACTCCAAATTTTGATATCCAGCCCAGAGCTGGATTCCTGCTCATATAATTCTGTTCTTTTTATTTTTTTAAATATAACTTTATTGGGTATAATTTTCATAATTAAAATGTACAGTTCAATGATTTTTACAGAACTGTGAAACCATCAACACAATCTGGTTTTAGAAAATTCCCACAATGTCCTTCCCTACCTTTTCAGCCTACGCCATGGTGGCAGTGCACAGTTTTAAGTGTGTGGTAATACGTTAGTGTTGAATGAATGTGATCCTGTGAACCTGCCCTCTCTCCCCCAGATAGCATCACTTCCAAATGGATGACTGCAATAGCTGCAGTCTTTGCTCACTTCCTTACCTGCCTCACTCCTAATGAAATGGCCAGAATGTTCTTTGTACAATACATATCACACAATGTCACTCTGGCTTAAAACCATTCAATGGTTTACTTGAACAAAACCCACATCTTTATTTTGGACATTCACAGGCATATCTTTGCTGTGACTCCTCCAGCTCATTTGTTTTACATTTTTTCTTAAGCCCCTTTCTATTACCAGTGCTTATTTCTGCATTGGGCCTTTTGCTATTGCTATTTCTTCATTTGGGAATAAGCCTCCTCAGTTTTTACCTTTCAGCTGTTCTCAGCCTATAAGTCACCTCTTTGGAGAGAAATCTCTGACCATTTTTACCAACTAGTTTCTTCCCGGTTTTCCATGATTCTGAAGTGTGTAAGGCACTGTGCTTGACAGTGGAGTTGTGATGGTGAGGGCTGTATTAGTCAGCCAAAGGGGTGCTGGTGCAAAATACCAGAAATTGGTTACTTTTATAAAGGGTATTTATTTGGGGTATAAGCTCACAGTTACCAAGCCACAAAGCATAAGTTACTTTCCTCACCAAAGTCTGTTGCCATGTGTTGGATCAAGATGGCTGCCGACATCTGCCAAGAGTTCAGGCTTCTTGGGTTCCTCTCTTCCCGGGGCTCAGTTCTCTCTGGGCTCAGCTGCTCTGCCCTCTCCTGTGTGTTTACTTCCCGGGCGCCAGCTCAAAACTCCAACTAACGCCTTGTCGTCTCCTCTGTGAGTCCCTGCGGTGGGGCCGGGACTCAACATCCTACTGACGTGGCCCAATCAAAGCCCTAATCATAATTTAATCAAGTAAAAGTGAAACCTCCGACAGACGAGTTTACAAACATAATCCAATATCTATTTTTGGAATTCATAAATAATACCAAACTGATACAAGGGCAGACATGGATTTATCATGGAACTAAAAATGCTTAAACTCCAGACACCCTCACTTGCATGACCTCCATCCAGGACTCTTGAAAAAGTTAAAAATGGGTTGATATGTTGATATGTTGTTGCAGAATCTTAACTCCAATCAGTTCAAACCACTCTTTTTCTTCATTCTGGCTTTCTCTTTCCTCACACAGCCAATCTCCCTTCCCTCTGTGCCATAGTAATGGCTGTGGCCATTTCATATTTGTAGACTTATTTTTGTTTTCTTAAAGAGAACCCATAAAACTTAGATCTAACCTGGATAAGCAAAATCTGCCATGACCCATGCTTCAAAAAATTTGTCAGTCTAATTTAGTGATAAACAAAGACATTAAGCAAAGATTCACAAATAGTAATGCAGTAATTGCTGTGATGGAGAGGCACACAGTGTTTTGAAGGCATATAGCAGAGAAGATTAACTTAATCATTTTACTAAATCTGTCAGGTAAGCATAAGAGATAGTATCATCAACTATTTTAAAGATTATGAATCATAGATTAAAAACAAAGTTTTACTAGAAATTAAAGAAATGTAAATTAAAATAATGAAATACTATTTTTCACCTAACAAATTAGCAGAATTGAAGATTAATATTAAATTGTAGAGAGCTAGCCATGTGATAGTCTCTCAGAGTTTGGGAAGAAATTGCCAGTGTGTATCAAGAACTTTGAAAAGTTTCATAGACTTTGGTCTAATAATTTCATTTCTAGAAGTCTATCAAGGAAAGGAAAAATTATGTTAAAATATATATTCTATGTTATAATTATGCAAATTTGATAACCGTCTAAGAGTTAAGTAATGGAGAAATATTTTAATAAATTGTGTTGCAGCCATTTGATAGTCATTGCAAATTTTAATTCATAAGGCTAGTTAGTGAAAAGAGATAATATGCATGCTATAAAGTTAAGCAAAAGAAAGGAAACTAAAAATCTATATAAACAATAAGATTTTATATATAACCTTCTGAAGGCAAGTATACCAAAATGTTGACTGTAGTTATCTCTGAGTAAAGAGATAATGCATTGCTTTTATTTTCTATTTTAATTTTTTTATATTTCAAATCTTATATAATGAGCATGTATTATTTATAGAATATGATGAAAGCACTGAGTCACATAATTACCTCAAGTTCTTTTAAACGCCGACAGAGTACAAGCTTTTTGCCTATAAATGGAGACATATCTATTCAGGAGTCCTGTTGAGAGGAGACAGAGTCACCTTAATGTTTAAACCCCACCTCTGTCCTGGATCCCTTTCTTTGATATTCAAAGTGTTAGGATCATTACGTGATACTGGAAGATGCTGATCACAGATGTTTGAATTATTTTTGAATTATTAATGAAACTACAAGGGCAGCATCAAATGATTCAACGGAACTGGTGATCTTAGAAAAGACCGATAACTAATACTAAGTTTTAATGAAGCCCATAGTAATACTGAAATGCACCATTTCATTTGCCGTTAACCTTTCTGATATGCTACCTGGAGGTCTTTAAATTCTTAGGACAGGGTGCCATTTAACGACAAGGACAGGCGACTGTTTCATTTAAATGAGCACACTTACCTGAAAGGTGGCGGAGGAAGACAACCAGTGGGGAAATGTGTGAAGAGATATGGAAGATTTAGAGGAAACTATAAAAGACAAACAACAAGTGAAGGATTGTTTTTCACAGAATTTAGCAAACTAGTAGAACTCTTGTACATGTTTTAGATATAACCCATCTTTAAAAGGAAAAGTCATAAAAATTTCAAATGAACAGCAGTCTTTCCCAGGTATCTGACAAGAAACATAACAATCAAATTGTACCAACATTTCTTCAAGTATGTATTCAGATGAAAACAAAATCACTTAAAATCTCAAAAGAAGGCCTGCTAAGGGAGCAGTTCAGCAGTGGGATCCGAGTGGAAACACAACTTGTCAGAAATGGGCAGCATCCAAAAAAAAAAAATAACAATTCTGCAATATCTCTTCTAACACATTCCATGGCAACAGAATATTGTGAATATCAAAGTTACACTTTACAGTGCAGGTTCAGGATGAGCCAGGTGGCATAATATCCTGATAGATGTATCAAAAACACAGGGCACTCTTCCAAACCCAACTGAAGTTTAAGTTGATTTTATTTTTAGCTTTGTAGTTATTGCAACATCACCCAGAATTCAGAGGCAACGCATCCAGTTGGGAGAGAAAAATCAATGCACTAACAATCCTCTCCTCTCCTCTGCAACTTACACTGTCCTCTGAGTCACAGCATCTGGTCACGTGCTTTACGAAACCTGTGACTCCATGGCCATGCCTGCTACCCCAAGCAGAGTTCTTAGTTTACTTTTGCTCCTATCACAACTTCCCACAAACTTCGCGGCTTAAAGTAAGCCCAATTTATTACTTCACGGTCTCTGGAGGTCAGCAGTCCAGTGGGCATGAGTGGGTCCTTGGCCTAGGGTCTCACAAGCCTGAAACCAATGTGTGGGCAGGGCTGTATTCCTTGCTGGAGGCGCTGGGGCTGCAGGGCAAGCTTCATCACTTTTTTTGGATAGACTTCCATTTAATGTGCCTATAGGACTGAGGTCCATGATTCCCTGCTGGCTGTCAGCCAGAAGCTGGTGTTTGCCCATATTCCTTCTCATGGTTTCCACGCCCCCTCCCCAAGGGTAAGGTAGGGGAGGGCGTCTCTCTAATGCTTTAAATTTATCCATCTTTCTTCCTCTGCCACATCTCTCTGACTTCAGTCAAAGAACGTTGTCTGCTTTTAAGGACATTGATTACATTGGCCCAGCAGATAATCCCCAATAATCCCCTCATTAAGGTCTGTAACTTAGTTCCATATTCAAAGCCTCTTTGCCATCAGAGGTTTCAGAAATTAAGATGTAGACATCTTTGGGGAGCCATTCTATCTACTACTGCCTGGGTGCAATACATACCTTATTGTTTTGTTTTGTTTTGTTTTTTGCACTGAGTTTACAAATAACTGTTTAACCAGATTTGTAATGTTTTATATCTTTCCAAAATAGCTTTAGTGTCTTGGTCATCTAGGATTCATCAGAGCTTTAAAAAACAAATTTACTACAGCTATCAGAGCCACAGGTTTTCTCAAGAAAACATGCAGCATTTGATCTATTCACTTATTTATCAGTATTTGACAAAATTAACAAGCAAATCAGATAGCAAGAATTATTCAGTTCTCTTAGTAGTGGCTTTTCTGTCTTAAATTCAAGAAACCAAGCATATACTGATAACCAATATTTTATTCATTTCTCTCTACCCCCAAACACAAAAATCTTTCACAGGTTAATTGAAATATATTAGAAGAAGGGTTAGCATATATTCAATTTTTTAAGGTTAAGTCTGTGTTTTCAACAGAGACTATTTGTGAAATGCCAGACCTAGTGCCGAGTACTTCTTTCATGTTGGACCAATTCTGTCTGCTCAAGTGAGAACTGCTCACCACTCCTCCAGGGAGAACCTGAAAACCTGTGTACCAAGTTTCTCAGCGATTGTGGCCTTGCTCACCACACTGACCCATATTCTAATTGTAGTAGTTGAGTCCTTGCTTTCCCCTGACCCTGCTACATTCTAAGCTATGTCTTGAAGTCAAGTTTTCAAATCACTAGGAGTCATTTTCCTTGTGCTAGCATCTAATCTGTATTTGTTTCCTATCGCTGCTATAAAAACTTACCACAGGGGAGTGGGTGTGGCCCAAGTGGTTGAGCACCTGCTTCCCACACGGGAGGGTCCCTGGTTCAGTT
Source organism: Cabassous unicinctus (assembly GCA_029593785.1). NCBI lineage: Eukaryota > Metazoa > Chordata > Mammalia > Cingulata > Chlamyphoridae > Cabassous > Cabassous unicinctus. The sequence goes on along the minus strand of JAQZBX010064808.1, from coordinate 8,260 downwards.
CCCAATGCCTCCTGAAAACAAAACAAAACAAAAAACCCAAGCAAGCAAATGAGGGAGCCAATCAAAACAGAACAACAACAACAAAAAAACCCCCACAAATTTAGTGATTAAAACAACACCAATTTATTATCTTACAATATTGGAGGTTTGAAGTCTGAAATTGGGTCTCACTGGACAAAAATCAAATTTGTCAGCAGGGCTGTGTTCCTTTCTGGAGCCACTAGGGGAAAATTCATCTTCCTGATTTCTGCAGCTTCTAAAGGCTGCCCACATTCCCTTCGCCTGTGGACCCTAATTCCGTGTTCAAAGCAGCAATGACCAGTCAAGTCTGTCTCATGTCGCGTCACTCTCACACTAACTCTTCTGCCTCTGTCTTCCACGTTGAAGGATTGAACCCAGCCACATAATCCAGAATAACCTCTCTTTTAAAATCAGCTGATTAGCAACTTTAATTCCATCTGCAATCTGAATTCCTCTTTCCTAAGTAACCTAACATCTTTAGAGGCCCCAAGTATTTGAAGGTGGACATCTTTGGAGGTCAGTGTTCATTCTGCCTACCACACCACTTCAGTTTCTTACAAACTCTTCCAATTCTTTTCCTAGTGTGACCTGAAACATGAGCTGATTGCTGACTACCGGCTGCCTGGGCTCTCACCTGTCAGCTTGCTCTAATGCCCGTCTCTTTCTACTGGCTAAGAGATCCTTCTGGTGCAATGGCTAAACCTTCTTGTTTGCAGCACTGAGTCTTCCTTGACTGGTCTCTCGTGTGACTTCCGCTGATCTCCACCTTACAGTGATGGAATTGTTCATTCTTGCATAGCCTGCTGGGGATTCCTTGCCTGACACACCCCACTGCTCACCAAACTGAACTATTGATACAATTCACATTTATGGCTCTATTTTCTATATAGAGTGCAAGTGATGGTTTAAAACATTTGAAGTCTTTGTGAAAAAGAGGGATTCAGTAAGAAATCCCAGCCCATCAAATTGGCAAGCACTTGACAGTTGGATAATGACATTAGTGGCAGGGACTCTCATAGACTGCTGAAAGATGTGTAGACTGGATTTTCTTGAAAGCAAGCTGGCAGTACCAGGTCAGATGAAATATGCATATAATCTAAAACACAGACATCTCACTCCAGAAATCATATTCTACAGAAATTCTCATATAGAGCAGTGAGAAGTGGGAAGCAATATAAGTTCAACAAGGGATAATTTAAATCTAGCACATGCACACTACAGAATGCGATGCAACTATTGGAAGGCAAAGTCAAATAGATTATTCTTAAAAAGATGAGATGTGAATAAATAAAAAGCAGAACAAAGGACCATGGAATAACATCATATAATTAAAAAATATGCACCCATAAAATAACACTACATCAACTAGAATAAGTACTCTATGCCAGGGAGTAGATTAGGAGCAGAAATTAGAGCTAAAGGGGCAGAAATAAACATGCAAAGCAATTTCAAGAGAGCTTCTGAGAATTCGGATTAAGTGAAACCCTGAATGTAATAGACCACTTGAATGTTCTGTTAAATATATATATAGTATTGTGTTTCAAAGGACCATCCAAAAACTTTGTTTATATAGGTTTTCTTCCAACTAATTGTCTATTTATGCTGAGTCTCTAGTTGTGGTTTACTTGTGCCCACTAGATTCCACTGGCAGTTATGATAGCTGCTCTCAAAAACAAAATATGACTTAGTATGCAATATAGATTATCCACTCATATACACTATATCATAAAGAAAAATTGTAATCCAAGAGTGTTATAGCACATCATGATAATGAATTATAATGATAATATAGCACCAAGAATGAGATAATCACATCTAATAAAAATAATAAATTCAAAGAAAATACATAATATGAATAAAATTCATACTTTTGACCAATACAGTTCAGTATTTGTCTATAAACATTACTTAAAAATATTCAGCTTCACTTGGTTTGTCTTTCTAGATTAAAGTACCATCCTCTTTAAACTATACCTCAAAATTACCTAACTTAGTTTCCTCACATTTGAGGGAACAGATATTTATCCAAATTAAATTTCTTAAATATAAAAATTGTGTAAAAAATCAAAACTGAGTTGTTTTATTCATTTTACACAAAATCATTAAAATTGAACTTCTGTCTTGGGACTTTCTTTATCCTCCTAATTCCAAGTATATTCCTTCTCTCGTCATTATTATCTTTGGGACCCTGAGACATCAGAGCCATCAGATGTTACAAGAATCCTCTAGCACCTTTGCCTAACGCTATTTTAATTCTCAGTGTCTCAGGTGAGGCAGAAAAAAAGACTATTAGAATATCAACCACTGTTTCTGACTTACTCGTAAAGGAAAAGATCAGTGATGATGTTTTATACCATATATTTGGGGTGGGGGTGGGAATCCAGTTTGCAATGACTTTAGAAATAGGAATATACAAGATTTGTGTATTTGAGCTGCAATTCACATATGCAATAAAATCTAATAATTGAACATGTATAATCATGAATAATCATCCAAAGAAACTACAGTTTTATGTTTACAATAAAGCAACGGCAATTTATAATGTAAAAGGCGAAACTAGAATAATTTCAATGAGCATATCAAGATTATATTTATAAGTGTACTTATAACACATCCTGAAAATTTCAAGAATTTCAACAATCTACAAGTATATACTATATACATATATGTGTATGTGTTTGTGTAGCAAGGGCTTCCCGGACTTGCTAATTATTGTATGACAAGTAGAATTCATAGAAGAATAGTGATTTAGAATTCTCAATAAACTTATCTAGCAATGCAACACTTACAAATCATCAACATCTAATTTAAGTAACCTTTAATATCCAACTTGTTAGGGGAGCAGGTGTAGCTCAGTTGTTGAGCACCTGCTTCCCATATATGAGGTCCCAGGTTCAATCTCTAGTACCTCCTAAAAAAAAAAAAAGAAAGAAAAACAACACTAATTTGTTATAAATTTAGTGAAGGGCCAATAGTGGTAGGTAAAAATAAATCTCCATGGAATTGTGCATATATGCAAAGTTATCAAAGATAAATTATATTTTTGGATCAATTCATGGACTTCTAACAGGATATTCCTTGCCAGTAGTGTGCTGGTAAACTGACTTTTCTGACAAATTAGATCCCTGATTCATAGCATTTACCGATATCCACGATGTAAACAATCTCATCAGGGCAGATATCTAGATCTCCAAATGACGTCGCTGAACGTGGTGCTGGGAAGACTTCAGCACAATCCTCAGGAGCCGATGCAAGCCGGCTCCTGCACACCCCCTGTCTGTAGCCAGGAATCCTAGGTTAAGAAATATTATTCTGTGGTTAAGATTTCAAATTCTTGTATCACACAGACTTGGGTTAAAATTCCAAGTCTCTTCTATGATAGCAAACGATTTAATACCCTCTGTAAATCAGTTAACTCATCTAAGTAAGTGTGATAATATTGCCTTAGTTCTGTTGTGAAGATTAAATTACATATTATGTGTGAAGCATTATACCCATGTAGAACATTAACAAATATTATCATCATTATTATAAACCTGTTCTAGAGAAACACAGACTGTGCAGCCTCAGAATGGGCATATCAAAAACAGGTGCCGCAAAGTCTGACCTAACAACAGGCCATGAGATAGCAAAGTTTATGTAGCTTCAAAGCTATCTCACACATGCCCACACACATACAGCTCAGCACCTTCAGAAAACCTACTAGGCAAACGTCTCTAGTTGTCAATTGATTTTAACACTCAGATATGGAAAGCAACGATAAATGTCAGCCCACGGTGGTTTTTAAGCATTCTGTCTCTAGCTACATAGTTTGAATTATTGCTCTAAAATATTAATGAAGTTTTACTTAACAAAATATTTTCAGATTCTTTTAAAAACCACTTCAGATTTTCTAAAAGCCACGGAAAGTAAAAAAAAAATTAAAATATTCTGAAAACCATATCTTATATGAACACCCTCAAACATGCAGACTATTATGTTTGAAAAAAAATACTCATTATATAGTATGCATTTCATAAAGTTGAATTACTCCTTTGTTTAAAAGCAAATGGCATTTTTCCTTACAAAGACAATATTGTGACATTCATAAAGTGTATTTTCATATCTTCTTGCCTCTTCCAAATGGCTCTGCTGTCTGTATTTCCCTCTCCTGAATTTCTCTATCTCCAGTAAAACCCCACCAGGTCCTCTTTCTTTTCATTCAGCCTTTATTTTATTCCTGAAGCATGTAATATTCTTTGCAGTCTAAATGATATCACAGTAAGCAGAATATATCTGTCCCCTCCATTTGAGTGGGATCTCTGAATTTGGGTCTGATTCTTATTCATATTCTATTCCAATGCCAAGCACTACATAGATGAATTTCCTCATTTTTCTGAGATAATAACTGCCTTCATTATAGAATGGCTATGGAGTCATTTTTACAGAATGGATTAAATGAGATAATAAATGTGAAGAACTTAGCAGAGAGCCTGGCACATAATGAGCCTAAAGTAAATTCAAATATTGTTATCATGATTATTATTATTATAATCATTACCACCATACCACCACCACCATAATCACCATCATCACAATCACCACCACCATATCACCATCACCACCACCAACACCATCAACACCATCAACACCATCACCATCATATTTACCTTCACCACTGTCACCACCACCACCACTACCACCTTCACCATTGTCGTCACCACCATCATTACCACCACCACCATTACCACCACCACCGTCATCCTCATCATCACAATCACCACCATCACCACCATCACCACTATTATTACCACCTCTGTCATCATCATCCTCCATCTCTCCATTCTTTCACTTTCTAGAAGATAGTAAATATCCCAGAACCTATTATTTATACATATGCTCATTTCTTTTTTAAAAAAAGTATTATTCTCTGGGTAGGAGGACAAGAAGATAGTGATGAATCAGGGTTAGTGACAAGGTCCGTCCTGTAGTAAAAAAGAGAGGCCACATCATTACCCAGCCATTCTGAACCCCACAATCTCCTTAAACCTCTTATACATGTCCACATTCCTTAAAATCAGCTACCTAAACTGTAAGAATAGAAAACTCATAACATTTGCCTCTCTTGTTCTCCTTTAAAAGATATCCATGTAGACATCTGTATATCCAAAAAATAGTGCAGAACTGAAGGCTGTCCTCTTCCCCTCTGGGCTCTCATCTCAGGCATACTTTTGAGCCCTGTGCTGGCTACCATGGCAAATGAAGTGTTAAATTTTCCAGTTCCAAACAAGTATTCACCATTATGGAGGTCAAATACATGATTGTTAATCTAATATTTTCTCAAAACATATACATCTAATTATATGTTCCTCATTTAAATATATATTTATTTTGCCATTTGACTTTCCAAATGGTGCTAAAAAATTCGTTTTAAGGACTACATTATAGAAATGTATAGGATTACAAAAATTTGTGGAAAACAAATTATAGCATTGAATTAATTTAAAAATAGGCTTAAAAGTGATTTATATTTACCCCTTAATAAATCCCTAGGTTAATAATGGATAGAGTAATAAAGCAATGGTAACTCAGACATCAGAAAATGTAGATAATAACATATATTTTCATTCCAGGCCATAAAGGATAGTTGCTAACAAGACCTACGTTAGAACTAGTTATAAATTATTGTTTAGCTCATTACACTGTATACTGCTAGTTTAGTTTCTGAGAAGAGACATTCCTAGACAATAATCAACCACATGCATCCCGTTAGCACACTCTTCATTTTCCTCCATTTCTATTTCCTCTGCTCAGTGATAAATTGGTTGCTGCTCAGTTCAGACACAGAATTGAGCACCGAGGGATTATGACTACAAAGTGATGTTAGAAGGTCAGAATGAATCATATCATCTAATTTTGACCTCTATACACAAAAAAAGAGAAAAGGGACAACCTATCCATAATTGTCAGTTTGTACCAGAGTAGAGAACTAACAAATGTAGACAAGTATTTGATGTCTTACAAAGCACTTATTTCTCCAATCCATGAAAGTTCACCTAAAACATAAGTTAAGATAGCATTTCATGTAACTATCGCAGTCTGCGTAGAGCTATGCAAAAAAAAGTGCTGCCAGGCCATACACAGGAGAATCCAACTTGTGCTTTTAAAGGGAAAGGAGTTAGAAAATGTGGCAGCCAGAACCAAGAGTATGTAAAATTAAAAGTAAAAACGCAGGACTGGGATTTTAGAGACTTCAGCATTCAGCAACATTTAGACAATCTTAATTTTGAAGAACAGAGACCAAAGGAAGAAGCCATTTATTCCTTTGACACTATTTATAAATCATGCTTGAAGGAATAAAGGTAACTAATGACAGGTATAAGCACATTTGAGCTAAAATCAAATATGAAAACATGAAGGAATAGACTAGGGATATGGTGAGTGCTCAGAGAATGAGAATGTTTCTTTTAGAATGGAAGCAGTAGCGATCTAAACCTTGATGATTTGCACTAGTGTACTTACAGAACAATTTAAAACAATCCATAAGGAGTATTCAAATATCACTAAAATAGTTAATGCTGAAGGGTTTAAAATTTAGCCTCTATTCTAGAAGGAGAACATTAAAGAATACAGCAAAAACATATTAAAACGACAGAATCAGAGCAGCACCAAAATTAGAGAATAGAGACTAAAATCATTGTCTCAGAGGAAACAATGACAAATGATGGTGTCTTGATCATTGGCTTTCAGATAAACACCTTTTATTGACAACCACTTTAAAACACCCTAGGAGGTACTGGGGGTTACAGGAAGGAGGAAACTTGACATCACAAACATTAAAGCTCACAGAGACCATTACAAGTATAAGTATCATTATGCTACTTTACAGATGGAGGAGCCAAGAGCAGGGGAGCTTAATTTAATAAGCCAAAGGATAGAACAAGCGAATGTCAGGAGGGTTCCAAGTTTATCTGGCCTGAAGTTGCATCTTCTTTCCTCATCCTCTTCTCACTGCATCGTCACTGCCACTGCATTACAGATGCTAACGCCGGGCTATGCTCTAAGGATCCTTTCCCTTGAAGAACACGGCATGTCCCCAAGTGCCTGTGACTGAGCTTCGAATCCAATATTTTTCAAAATGGGTGGAATAATGAGAGAAGGAGGGATAACCGTTGTTCTGTTGCTCTTAAGTATCCTAGTCTGCCTTATGTTATCAATACAGAGAGGGTAACAAACACAATGAAATGGAAACCTGGGATATCAGATGATGCTTTGGAAATGATTAAGCAGCTGCCACGAGTAATTCACATCTTTTAACTCTTAAGGTCCTCCCTCGAATATAAGATAACTCACATTATTGCTTTTGTAGATTCAGTTCATGTCAAGGATCTAAAGGGACACGCTGATGGATTGTTCAGAGTTCCAATTAAAAGAGCTATCATTTCTCAGTATGTTGAAGGCGTCTAAGTATTGGGATCAATTGTACTGACTTTGCCATTTTATTACAGTATATTGAATTGGATTCTTTGCATTTCTTGTTTTCCACACAAGCAAAGGAATAAATATAAACTATGGCTGACAGGTAAAGCAATGATGGAGGAGATCGATAAACAGCTTGTTTAAAAGACTTTGACATTCGTATTCTTAAAATCAAAATTTTACAGAAAAAACTTAGCTATGTTAGCATCACCAGACAACTTTGTTGTATAGTTTTCATCATTTAGGGCATACATATCATTTGTATTATTTTAAATTGAACAGTTTTCACTATTAGAGTTATTTTAATCTCAATTTTTAAATACCATGAGTACAGGCTGATAAGCAGGTTGAGGAAAGGAATTAATTTTAGGAAGAAATTATCGCAGTTATTAGCCACTCTTGTGAAGTAAAAATCTCAGAAAATTTAAACTTATTTACCAAACATGATCGTTTCCTATGTTCTTCAGGTGTCTATACTAAATTTGAATTCATGTTTATGAAGATTTATTTCAATGATATCTTTAAATTAGTTTGTTATAAGTTTTGTTGAGCAGGCGCCCAAGATTAGTATTTTTTTTTAATATATATATATCCAGTTTTTATTTCTTTGCCCATGTTTTCAAACTTTTCACTGAAAATCACATTTTACATGGTACATATATGTATAGAATAAATATAAAAAACTCAAGAAAAATTTCACGAAACAAGCTCCTTCATAGGTATAATGAACTCTGACAGGAATATATTCTAATATATTTTTTTCATCATTTATGGGTGTTTA
>JAQZBX010064807.1:0-16425 GCA_029593785.1 Cabassous unicinctus | reverse complement strand
GTTTCTGGAAACTTCTACAAACCAGTAAGGGAGAGACGACTCTGAAAGGTGGGTTTGTGGGTGGTGTTTTGAGGGGCAAGAAAGTGGCAGTTTCATTATCAGGTACATTTTGTGCAAATGGATATCAGCTAGTATTATTATACTGGTTAGAATAAGGAATACACCAAAATGCATAGTAAATGTTTTTCTTTTTTTTAGGTTTTGTTCGTTTTTATACTTTATTTTTCCCTGGTACGGGGGGAGGGAGAGTGTCAGTTGAAGTAAAAGGGACCAGAGGTGGGTTAATCTTATACCTTAGTTCACCACCATTTCCATCCCTCATGAACCCACCTGGCCACCTACTACATTCTATTTAACAGATGTCAGACCATCACTCTTAATCAATTCCAGGTACTGTACATTCCTTGTGATTTACTTTCAGCTGTCCACATATATTGAATAATAATCTCTTATTATATACTCGCTACAGTACAGCATTTGACTCTACCATCTATTGCTCTACTACCTTGACTAAAAGTACTTATTCATAAAGGATTGAAATATTTGTTGCAACATTGGAAAGAGCTACATGAATAAAAAGATAAATTCACAGAGGAAAAATAAAATATTCTTTTATCAATTATTGATTAGCAAAGCATGCAATATGTCAGTAGGGGATAAATGATACAACAGCAAAATTAAAGGACATATAGATTCATAGTTAGACATATGTGAAATTATACCTGCAAAAGCTAAAGAATATTCTAGCATCCAAAGACAAATAATTTTACAAGTTCATTATTAGAGCATTAAAAACCCATCAATAATTTTAAAGAAGAGACAGTATCCAGATAGTTCAGCCCTCCAGTTTCACAAGAAAAAGCTGTAAACTGAAAATCAATATCCTTTAGAGAGTTGAGGACATAGGTCAAACCACTGGCCCCAAAACTGGAGAAATAGGGAAATACAAAGAATCACAGTTGACCTGGAGCTGAAAACTCAACAACACTCAGCCTTTGGTAGGAAAACTAAAAGGTAATTGACTAATTGCTGGAGAGTGAATATGGACTACCTTGAGAGATAAAATCTAATGGAGGCTCAGTGCAGCGACCCTCCCACTTTATTGAGTCTTACCCTCCAGGAGATCCATGAGGTTCCCACTGTGAATTTCAGAGAAATCTCCCTGGCTTTCAACATTGCAGAGTAGAAGTAACCATTTTGAAATATGTCCAGAGCAATGACAAATACCTGCCTTCAAGGGAAATTACTGTATCAGAGCACAATATATGTGAGCTTTCCCAAAATCTAACTGACTTTGGGGAAGTTAAATACCCAACTTCTACACCCTCTAGCCTCCTGTCTTCAACTAAGGGATACTAAATATTATACAAGATTGCTATTTCTCCACCACTTTGCCCAAACTTATGTTCAGCCTTTAATTTTAACCAATATATTTGGAATGCAGCAGTGTCTATAAAGTTTAGTTTGCATTAACTTAATGGCTACTGAAGGCATTCATTTACTTATTTGCAATGTGAATATCTTCCTTATGAAGTGTCAGTTGGAAATACACGTTTAACTTTGTTGATTTATTTATTTTTTCCTAACTTTTGAGCTAATTTTATATATTCTGAGTAGTAGATCTTTAATAATGCTATCCTTTTCAAATATTTCTCAGTGTTCAATTATGTATCCATTCTTTTAGCAGTCGCCTGATTACATCAAAATTTTTCACTTCCTTGAGGTTCAATTTATCATGTCTTTTAAGGATTATCCTTTTGTTTTAAAATCATATCTCACAATTCTTTGCATAAACTATGACATTGAAATTTTCTCATCTGTTTTATTAAAATCTTTTGATATTACTTTTTTCTAACTCATCTCTGTTCCATTTTGAAATAATCTTCGTATAAAGTGGGTGGTATTGGTTGAGGTTCATTTTCTGTGCATAAGCATGTTCATTGTTCCATCATGATTGCTTATAAAAGCTATCCTTTCTCCACAGAATTGCCTAAAGTTTTTATTATTGTTCTTTTGAAGACACATGTACAGGTCTACTCTTGAATGCTCTAGGCTCTTCCATTGGCCTAATTGTCCATCTTTATGAAATCACCATACTGATTTGATTACTGTAACTTTAAAGTATGCCTTGATTTCATATATTGCATAGTCTACTTATAAGTTCTATTATGCAGTTGTGTGGGCAGTTCTAGATCTTTTGCATTTGCATATATATGTTAGAATTAGGATTAAAGTAAAAAACAAAAATGCTTTCTTGGATTTTTTGCATGTATTGCACTGAATCTAGGGGTTAATTTGGGAGAAGGGAGTATTGACATCTTTAAAATGTAGAGTTGTCTTATCTATGAATTTGGAAAGGCCCTCCATTTATGGTGTTCTTTATGTTCTCTCAACAAAGTTTTTCAGTTTTCAGTATAGATGTTACTTGTGAATATTTTGTCACATTTCATGAAAATGTAATATTTCATTAAGTATTAAGTATTTTAATGCTATTGTTTCATTTAAAAATTCAAGACTGATTTTCATTACATGTAAATTCTTTACGTTCAAATTTTGTATATTGACCTTATAGTGCAGGAGTCTCATTTACCTTGCTAAAGAAAAGCAATCATCTCTTTTGGATAGGAAGAAGTACAACTGTCTTTATTTATAGGTGATATATTTGTCCCTGTAGAAAGCCCTGAAAAGAAGTAAAGAAAATCTATGATATTTGAAAAGTGTGGCAGTTTGAGATTATTTTTGTGAATCCCATTTTTGTAAACTGGTCTGTTGCTCTGGGTGTGATACCATTTGATCATATTAAAGTCAAGGTTTTAAGTTTATTTAATGAAATCAATTTAGGGCCTTTGATTCACTCACATCAGTAGGGTGTAACTCAGTGTTGATTCCCCACCACCTTGGTGGGCTGATATAAATGGACACACACTCAAGAAGACACACAGAAAAGGAGAGAACTAGGCCATTTCAGTCCTGCCATATTACAGAAAGGAGAAGACTCAAGCAGTAAAAGCTCTAGGAAGAGTGATATGACAGTTGCCTGATAGTTTGCAGCTGAAGTGAACAGAGCAGCTGAGCAGCTAAAAAGGCCCAAGAGATCAGGCAGAGATGGCCCACCATCTTGCTTCAACAGGTGGCAAGTAACTTTGGTGAGAAAACAGCCTTGAGATGGACTCTTAAGTGTCTTGTAACTGTAAGCTTCTACCACAAAAAAAAATACCCTTCAAAAGCCAACAGATCTCTTTGCATCAGCACCCCTTTGGCTGATGAATACAATAAATAACAGGGAAATGCTGCTCTAAAATAAAGAGACCAGATATAATCTTTTATTTACTTTCTTCCAAAAGAGTTATCTAGAATTGGTATTATTTCTTCTTGATTTTTGGTAGCATTCACCAGTAGAGCTCTATGAACAAGGGATTTCCTTAGGGGAATATTTGTAACTACACATTCCATTTATTTAATAGGTATAGAACTATTGAGATTATCCATTATTTTACTTTTAAAACTTATGTTAGTCAAATAATTTGTCCATTCTACTTAATTTGTCATATTTATTGACCTTCATGTGTTTATAATTGCCCCTTATTAATCTTTTAAAATATACAGAATGTGTAATGATATCACCTCTAACATTAAGAAACAAAAAGGTTGCAAATATGATTGTGGGAAGATGGCAGAGTAGGAAGCTCCAGGAATCATTCCCTCTACCAGAACGACTATTAAACAGACAGAAACTATCTCAATCAACAATTTTGAAACTCCAGATTCTAGAACACTGTGCATCATTGAAAAGCGTGAAAAATAGGCTAGTAAATTGCAGTAAATACTGGTGACTTGAACTCTCTGCAGTGGCTACCATCACCCATCCACCAGACGTGCAGCAGCCTGCAGTGAATTTTTATCCCTGGGTCCCGATGCATCTTGTTGTGCCAGGATGGGCTAAATAACCTAGATCCCCAAGATTTGGGTGTGTGTGGTCTAATAACCGATCACTGTGTGATTAGCTACTTCAGATCACTGGAGACCTGGCTCTGAGTGCAGCCATAGTTCCAACACTTCCTAGGCAAAAACATCAGAAAAGACTTAAAGAGTATATGTTTCCTCAAAACTATAGAAACAGATAAAGGGCTGCATTTAGTGAGCGAGTAACAAATCAAGAAAATGTAGCATTAAAGACACAAGTGAGAAGCTACTGCCACCCTGCATGGCCCCTCCATTAACTTTTCCCCAGGGCAGCTTGGAGCTGGGCAGGTTTCTCCTTTTGTGTCACTGGCCATGTTACAGCTTGGAAAGAATGATTTGGGAAATTCCTCACTGACATGTTTCCCTCCCAGAATTTGCCCCCCTGGTAAAAGCAGCTTGAGACAGGGAAAATAGTGTTAGAAACAACTGATTTTGATGTCCAGGGGTAAAGACTTAATTGCTTTAATTCCTGTTGTGGAACTCTGGGAGAGCTAGAAGGTCTATTTCCTAGGGAGTAAAGGAGTCATTCATATTATTGTCATTAGGGGTACCCTAAGGCCTTTAGGAAGCACAAGCCCAGGAAAAGACATAGGCCCTAAAAAGTCAAGGAAGACCCTTCACTTTGCATTAACCTTGATCTGATTTTCTTCATTTTTTATTTTATTTTTCAGAAAAGTGTATTTGTAGAACAATCATGCAGAACATCCAGGATTCCCATATACAACCTTATTATTAACACCTTGCATTGATGTGGTACAGTTGCTACAGTTTATGAAAGCATATTTGTAATTGTACTATTTACTGTAGTCCATGGTTTATCTTTTTGTGTAGTGCAGTTCCATAGATTTTTTAAAATTATTCCATTACCATGTATAAAATCAAACATTTTCCCTTTTAACCACATTTAGATATTACAATATTTGTTGTTTTTGTGTGTGACCTATTTCACTGAAGGCAATGTCTTTAATATTCATTTATGTTGTTGTATGTATCAAAAATTCATTCTGATTATAAGTACCACATTATCATGAGTTATAAACAACCCAAATGTACATCAACCAATGAATGCATAAACAAAATGGGCTAAGCTTGATTGGAGGTATGAACTCCAAAGAGCAACAATCAATGCAAAGACAATTTGCAAAGATGATGAAAGGTGTATTTTGCATCAATTGGTTTAGTTATGTTACTCCTAAGACTCAGGAATATCTCTATCATATATCTAGTTTGATATACACTCAAGAAACAAACAGCTCAGGGACTATATATCAAAGTTAACATTGTATAATATCAAAATGTACAGCATGCAACAGATTATAAGACAAACAAAGAAACAGGAAATGATGGTTCATCCAAAGGAAGATGATAGCCTAAATTGTAATCCAGAAAAAACACTAATAAAGTAGACCAGAGTGTGGACAAATCATACAAAGATTTAAAACAAAACAAAACAAAAGAACTTCAATATGCTCAAGAAAAGGAAAGACATACAGAGAAAGAACTAAAGGATATCAGGAAAACAAATAATGAACAATATGAGAATCTCAAGGAAGAGATATAAATTTTAAATAGTAACCAAAGCAAACTACTGGAGTTGAAGACCACAATAAATGAAATGAAAAAAATTCCAGGAGAGTTTCAACAGTATAATAGAACCGGCAGAAGAAGGAATCAGTGCATTAATATACAAAACAATTGAAATGAGTCAGGCTAAAGGCCAGAGAGAAAAAAGATTTAGAAAAGCAATAGCCTAAGATAACCTGTAGGACAACATTAAGTATATCAATATGAGCATTTTGGTAGTCCCGGAGTGAGAAGAAGGAGAAAGAGGAACAGAAGAAATATTTGAAGAAATAATGACAAAACACATTATAATTCTTATAAAAGATTTGAATATTCATATGAAGGAGGCATATTGTATAACAAACAAGATCAGAAAGAATGGAGGTAGGGAAGCTGTGGGTGAAAATACTTAAAGTGCTGAAAGGAAAAAAAAAATTGGACTGTTATATTTTACAGCTTTGCAAGAAATTTTGTACACAATCTAGACAACAAAAAAAGAGTCAATAAAAGAGAAGACACAATGTAACTCTCTTTCAATCAATGTCAAATTGTCTTACAATCAAGTTCTAATTGTCACATTATTGAATGAATAAAAGCTTATGTTTTGTACAATCTTGAAACTTTATTTATTTTGGAAAAAAAGAATTTAGAATATGGAGTGTGTACTTCCATGAGCTATTTTCTCCAAGTATGAGGAAATATCAGGCACCCAGTAGAGCTGCAAAAGCTATAGCACATCTTCTACCTGACTCTGGATGCAATGCAGCAGCCATATCTGGCCCCTCTGGATGTCCATTTTTAAAATTCAGGATAATTTTGTGGCAAGTTTATTTAGAAACCATCATAATTTCAAACTTGGGGCCCTTAGGAGGATTTTAGAGGTTAAACAAATAACCAGAAAAGACTTTAAAATATGGTCCATTTGTGAGATTTTTTAATAGTTATTTAACTCTAATTTCATTACTGAAAAGTCTTATTGTATTACTAGTAGGTATTCAGCACTGTAATAAGGCTTACTATCTTCTTATTTAAAAAAAAAGAGTAAATAATTAACAGTTACATCAGGTGCACAGTGTTTAGAGATCAAATGCTAGAAATCAGATTTCCTATTCTCCCTCAGTTTAATACTGGATCTCATGCATGACAGCTGAGCAGAATGAGTGGAGGGTTTCATGGGTGCAGCAATGGGAGAAACTGTTATGAATCCTCAACTCAGTGGAAAAATTTATGGGAGTTTACATATTAAAGGATCACCAATTTTGTCTTTATGAATATTTATATTCAGGTATGTCTTGAAACTAATATAAATATGCAATCCACAGTTCTCTGATTGTAAACTATTTTGAAATAATTGTACTTCAGTTTTACATAAATGTTTACTTTTTAGTTCAGGATTCTTGCTTGTTCTCTGGGTCATGATAAGGGTTTAATCTACAATAGCTCCTAA
Organism: Cabassous unicinctus; assembly: GCA_029593785.1. Taxonomy (NCBI): domain Eukaryota; kingdom Metazoa; phylum Chordata; class Mammalia; order Cingulata; family Chlamyphoridae; genus Cabassous; species Cabassous unicinctus. The sequence goes on along the minus strand of JAQZBX010064807.1, from coordinate 9,452 downwards.
AATCCCATCCTACACTCAAAGGGATTATGTTATTATGATCACAGCAGTTAGCAGAGGTCAAACGAAACTTGAATAGATTCAGGTGAGAAGAATCATTCCCATAAAACAATTAATAAATTTTGACCATAGAAATTATAAGAAAACTCCTATGAAAGTATTAATGTCATACCTGATGAATGGAAAGAAATATGAGCTGTCAACTCTGGAAGTCTTTAAAACAATGGCAACAAAGAGATAGAAACGTGAGGAGGTTAAAATAAACTGAGGAGTTGTAACCATGAGTTTATTACTATATGTGTGTGTGTGTGAGTGTGTGTGTGTGTGTGTGGAAATTAAAATGATACCCTGCTAAAGACTTATTTTTCAATAAATAAACTATAAGAGAAAAATATTATATAACTATAATTGATGAGAATGAATATGTTTATGTTCCTACTTGGAACTCATCCCTCCCACGTTCACAAAAAGAAAAGAGCTGTGAACTGAAAAATTAACATCCATCAGAGAATTGAGGTCATAATGCAAACCACTGCTCCTAAAACTGAAGATATAGGTGGATACAACTTTAATGATGTCGTCATATTTTCTTGAGTCTGAACATCAGGAGCCCAATCCAGTTCCCCCTGTGAATTTCAGAAAAAAATCCAATTTGCTGCCTGTAGCAGTTTGATATTATTGATGAATTCCAAAATGCAATATTGGATTAGGTTTGTAAGCCCGTCCTTTCCTCTGGGTGTAATAGAGAGTATTAGATTCAAGATTTTACTTTTAATTGATTAAATTATAAGGACTTTGGGCCATATCAGTAGGGCATTGAGTCCTTGCCCCTTGGTAGTTGGGGACTCACAGATAAAAGACATGGCAAAGGACAGAGTTGGAGTTTTTTATGTTGGAGTTTTGATGCTGGAGGTTTTGAGCTGGAGTCCCGGGAAGAAAGCACACAGAGGATCTTGGTCCTAAGGAAAGAGAGAAGGCCCTGGGAAAAGAGATGAGCTGTTCACCTGAGAGCTCACAACTGGCCTTGTGGAGAGATGCAAAGCCTAGAGACCCTCATAGTCTACAGCTGACCTTGTGGAGAAAACAGACCAGCTAAGCCCAGAGAGAAATGGAGCCCCAGGAAGGGAGGAAACCAAGAAGTCTGAACCCTTACAAACATCCACAGCCATCTTGCTCTAACACAGGGCAACAGACTTTGGTGAGGGAAGCAACTTACACTTTATGGCGAGGTAACTGTAAGCTTCTACCCCAAAGAAATACCCTTTATAAAAGCCAGCAGATTTCTGGTATTTTGCATCAGCACCCATTTGGCTGACTAATACACTCCCACAGAGCAAAATAGAGTAAGCATTTTGAGATAATCCAAGAACTTTCTTCTGTCCTTCGCAAATATCTGCCTACAAGATAATTTAGCAGAGAGCATTATCTATGTTGATTTTTGAAAACCGTAACTAATCTAGTAAAGAGAAAATACTCAGCCACAATTTCCTCTACCCTTCTTGTCTGACCTATATTAAGTAATGTATAGGATTTCTATTCTTCCATATTTTCATCAATGATTCCTGTGTTCAGTATTCAATTTTAGCCATTTTATAAGTCATGTATCAGTATCAAGATTTTAATTTGCATATAGGGCTTTTCCTTGGTTGATGATTTGAAACTATCAACTCAGTTTCTTAAGAGATAGGGCTTGTGAGATTATATTAATAAATAATTACTTTCATGAGATTTAAAAAGTTCATAATATCAATTAATTTTTCCATTTTTTCAAAGTTGTTGAATTTTTGGTCTTAATGTGTTAATAATATTCCATTATTTTCATTTAAAAATCTCTAGGATGTGTAATGATACCTGCAACATTAGAAAAGGAAAAAAACTTAATCAGTGATGTAACAATCCTAAGTATCAAGGAATTAAAAACAAAACCCAAACATATAGAGAAAAGCATTTAAAAGGGGGTATAATATCATAAATAACAATCTTAAATAAAAATATCAGTAAAGCTAAAACTGATTCTTTGGAAAGATTAATATCATTCAGAAGTCTTTAGCATTTTCAACCAAGAGAAAGACAGAGAAAAATAGCAACAACAAAAAATACCAACATAATGGTTATCATATATATTGCTAGTAGTACTGCAAAATTAAACAAACACACTGAAATGTTGACTTTTTTAATAAAACCAGAAAACTAACAATAGATCTTTCATATGATCCAGCAACTCCACTACTGGGTATATACCCAGAAGAATTGAAAGCAAATACATGAACTGACATATGCACACCAATGTTCATAGCAGCATTGTTCACAATTGCCAAAAGTTGGGATCAGCCCCGGTGCCCATCAACAGAAGAATGGATAAGCAAAATGTGGTACATACATACAATGGAATATTACTCAGCTGTTAGAAGGAATAAAGTGCTAACACATGGAAAAACATGGATGAATTTGAAGACCTTATGTTGAGTGAAGCAAGCCAGGCATTGAAGGATGAACAGTTTAGGAACTCAATGATTTGAATTGAGGAAAGTTAACAGTCTCTGAGAACCACTGTCTGAAAGATAGGTTAACAAGGGAGAGAGAGAGAAGAGTAGGTTGCAAGCCATCACCCATACGGACATAATCTATGGTAAAGTGATAGAGTATAGTTACATATTGAAGGATAGGAGAGGTGGGTAGAGATATTACTGGGTTTGGTGGTGCAGGGTTAACAGGTGGGTAGATTAGGAAGGACAGGTTAGAATAACCAGTGCATGTAACTATAAATCTTGTCATCCTATGACCCAAGACCGGGGAGTGTCATATGCCCCAGGGGGTGGGGAAGAAGGAAAGGAAAAGATCAAATGGTATATTTAGTGGTCATGGGAAATGTTCTTCATTACCTTACAGTAACAGACACAGGACATGGTAAGTATAATCAAAAAATATCAAACTGTACCATCTAAAATGTAAACTATACTGTAAACCATTGACAAAGTTTAGTAGCTATGTTTCACTATCTTTATAACAGTTATAACAATGCTACCATCCACACACACACACACAAAAGTTTTAATATGGAGTGGGGAAGGGTAAGGGAGTTTGGGTATATGGGAATCTTTAGTATTCTGTGTGTGACTTTGCTGTGACCTAAAACTTCTTTGAAAACTAAATGAAAATTTGGGACACACTGGGGAATGAGAGGGGGAAGGTGTCATGGTACACACTGGACATCTGATAATGCAGTGATAAAAGGAGAAAAAAAATAGTAATAATAATTTAAAAAATAAAAAATAATTTTTCTTTTCTTTTCCCCATTTTCTTTTTTTGAATGTCCCAATATGTTAATGATATTTTATTTTTAGTTCTTTTTTTCTGAATTTCCTTGTATTTTATCTCTTGCATTTAAGCTTATCACTATTATTTCATTTTCCTATGAATTGCATTTGGTTATTATATGTGCTTTAACTTCAAGCAAGGTTTAGGTCACAGAATGGTTACAATGAGGGCTGCAGAGGATCATTGGTGGGGGGTGTCAGGGATGGGAGATTCATGGGAGTAAGTTCATCTGAATATACATGAAAATTATATATAATTGTTCAAATGATCAATAGATGGGGCATGGTCACTGTGGATAGACAATAACTCAATAAATGAGGGAATACTGAATTCCCAGCCGGGAGAGCTCTGCCACATTCTCCAAGGGTGCAGCAACAGTCCCCTGAGTGCAGGGGCAGTGTCTGGCAAACGAGGATGGCCCACTGTTCGGTTCTTGTTATTGAGCCTATGCTCTTGTAATTGAAACTTGGCCTACTTTTATGGGGTGCCTAAGGGTTGTCACCTGAGGGCCTACTTGTTACTCAAATGTGGCCTCTCTCTAAGCCAAACTCAGCATATGAATGCATTACCTTCCCGCCATGTGAGACATGACTCCTGGGGATGAGGCTCCCTGGCAACGAGGGATTAATAACGAGTGCCAAATGGAAACACGGCTGGGAAAAATAAAACATGAATAAAAGGGGGAAAAGTTAAAAACAAATGAGTTCATGTGGCTAAGAGACTTCAAAGAGAGTCGGGAGGTCATCCCAGATGTAACACTTATGCACACCTCAGTAGGATTTCATAGAACACCAAAGTGGATATCACCCCACACAGAGGGGCTCCTGAGGGCTCTGGAGACACCCAGGTCCTATATAAGCAGGAATAGCCCCAGAGATTGATGCCTTATCAGTGGGCTCTACTTTGGAATCTGTGCTCCTGAGTGATAGAGTTGGACTCAAATAAGTCCTCCCTGTACATGGTCCATCAGTCCCTTCTATTTAAACCTATATGTGAGGCTGGAGTTTGTAAGTATACTTCCAGAGACTGGAGCCTCTGGCCTGCCCATGTGCCAGCTGTGCCTGAAATATCGGTGGAGTTGCAACTCCTACTCTACAGCTCAATGGACTCACCCAAATCACCTGGTGAGGAGACGACGATGATGGACAATGGCCATCCCAGGGAATGGAGAAAGCCTGCAGCTGAAGGCAGGATAATCCCATTCACTGTATCCATGAGTTATAAGCACACTCTCACTTGGAGATAGAGTGGACATCACCATTCCAGTCCCCTCAGGATTGGGGGAAGAGCTATGGACTAGAGTGGACTCAATGGTATTCTGTTGTAGACATATTGGGATTCAAGCAATGGAAGAAATTATAACAGTGAGGTGAAGCCAGTGGCCACTAGACGCTTTCAGGACAAGGAAGGGAATGGCAGTTGTAATACAGGGGCTTTTTCAGGACTTGGGGGTTGTCCTGAGTGACGTTGTGGTGACAGATATAGGCCATTTTAGAGCAGCATATCCCATGCAGAGCTGTGTGGGAGAGAGTGTGGCCTATGATGTGAACTGTGGTCTATGCTTAGTGGCAAAGCCCCAGGATGTGTATATCCATTACAGGTGATGTGCCACACTAATGGAAGAGGTTTATGTGAGATGTTATGGGAGGTATGGGAGGTGGAGATCACAGGAATCCCTGTAATTTTTGTGAAACATCTATGTAATCTAAGCATCTTTTATAATATATATGTAAAAATAAAAATTAAATAAATAAATAAACAAATAAACCTACCATAAACTATAATCCAGCCATTTCCATTGTAGCTGTTGATTTGCAGTACTACAAAGTTGCATACCTGGCACCAAAAAATCAATTAGATATGTAGGAGTACCATATCTGTTCTTAGTAAGAAAAATAGGTTGCATATCCTCACATTTCTATCATGCTTCTCCTCCTTGAAATCAATGTTAAAGAGCATTTTAACAAATTAAACTCAAAGAGTAGAAATAAATCATCATTGACCATATCTTGAGATTGTATATCTTGGTCAGATGGCAAACACTCTTCTAAACAGCATTCACTTTGATTGCAAAGGTCTTTCCTGTGACCCTTTCTCAGGAAACATGAGCAACCCCCATGCCATACACACAACCACACATAAACATGGGCACGTTTTTTACTTAAGAAATCCACTATATTCCTTGGAAAATTAGTACATTATACATAATCAACAGAACTGTGAATAACAAATTAGTTAAGGCTAATTTTCTCTTTAAAAGAGGGAATGATTTCCCATATATACAAGAGGCTCTATGGCTTCATTGGAAATAAGTTATTAGTTATGTGAAAATCCCTGTAGGAGTCAGCCAAAGGGGTGCTGGTGCAAAATACCAGAAATAGTTTGTTTTTTATAAAGGGTATTTATTTGGGGTAGAAGCTTGCAGTTACCAGGCCATAAAGCACAAGTTACCTCCCTCACCAAAGTATGTTGCAATATGTTGAAGCAAGATGGCTTTCAACATCTATAAGTGTTCAGGCTTCCTGGGGTCCTCTCTTCCCAGGGCTTGCCTCTCTCTGTGTTCAGCATATTTCTCTTATCTAGCGATTTGCTATAAGCTGTAAGGAGAAGCCGAGCTACATTATCTGAGTTTACTTTGGAAAGTTCTTTACCTAAATGCTCAGGTGCAGCATTTTCAAATTATGTCTTTCATAAAACACCAGGAGTTAATCTTGCTAAGTTCTTTGAGACTTTAAAACACTGATCACCTTTCCTCCAGTTTCCAATAATAGTTTCATCATTTACTTCTAAAGCCCTCAAAAAAGTCCCTTTAGAGTTCATATTACTATCAACAGTTTCTTTAAAGCACTGTAGGTATTTTCTACCAAGAATCTTACAATTCCTCCAAAAAATACCTTTTACCCATCTGCAAAACTCCTCCAGCATTTTGATAACTGCAAAAGCACTTTTCCACTCCTTGGTACCAAATTCTGTATTAGTCAGCCAAAGGGGTCCTGATGCAAAATATCAGAAATGGGTTGGTTTTTTTAAAGGGTATTTATTTGGGGTAGAAACTTACAGTTTCCAGGACATAAAGTGTGATTTACCTCCTCACCAAAGTCTATTGCCACAGGTTGGAACAAGATGCCTGCCAACATGTGTAAGGGTTCAGACTTCCTGGGTTCCTCTCTTCCCAGGGCTTGCTCCTCTCCAGGCCCAGCTGCTCTGCTAGCTCCACAATGCCAGCTGCAGACTATTAGGAAACAGCTTGTTTCCCTTCCTTGGACCTTCTCTCTTTCCTCACAACCAAGCTCCTCTGTTTGCTTAATCCCAGGGCTCCACCTCCAGACTCCAGCATCAAAACTCCAACTACCTCCTGTGCTCTTCCACGTAGTTTTATCTGTTAGTCCCCACACACCAAGTGGGTGGGAACACAGTGTCCTACTGATGTGGCCCAATCAAAGTCCTAATCATAATTTAATCATGCCCAGTTACAGACCAGTTTATAAACATAAACCAATATATATTTTTGGAATTCATAAACCATATCAAATTGCCTCAGTCGCTAAAATGTGAAAGAGCAAAAGGGGAGATCCTGGCACTGAAGACAAGCATTGCTGTTTCAAAGGTTTTTCCAGGTATACTATGGCTGTGGGGTAGGTATGACTTAATTAGGAAGAGCTGTGTGGGAATAATGCAACCATTCTGTTGAGAAATGGCAAGTGTCTGGACACGAAGAAATTCTTGAACCAAGGCACAAAGTAAGATTGCTTAATAAGAGTTTAAGGGTTAATTGGGATATTAGTGCTTCCTTTATTTAAGAAACACAAAAAATAAAAAATAGATACCATAGGAGGCTTATAGTCTGTTGGAATTCATTCCTTCCCTGATAGGCACATAAAGTTATATACTAAAGTGTATTTCCTTTCAGACATCGCATTTTTCATTATTAATGCATGATTGTTAGTGACACCAGAAATGTTTACCATATGTTAGAATAGTGTATACAGTCAAATTAATAGAGGATGAGATCCTATAATTGAATACTTCTTATTTATTTATTTATTTATTTTTAATTTATTGAAGTATATCACTCATACATGAACATACATAAACAATATATGAATATAATCATTGTGAACTTACAAAACAAACATACACAACATCATACAGGGCTGTCATACCTCACCCTACCACCAATACTTGCATTGTTGTGAAACATTTTTAACTAATGATTAAAGAGCATACTCAAAATATTACTACTAACCAAAGTATTTTCTCCCAACCTACGCTATTATTACTATTTTTAATATCATTTATACACAAAAATACATAAACAATAAGTGTATAGTAAAAGTTGTGAAGTTACAAAGCAAACATTCATAATATCATATAGGGGTCCCAAACATCAACCCTCCACCAACACCTTGCGTTGTTGTGAGACATTTGTTACAAATTATGAAAGAATATTTTCAAAATCTTATTACTAATTATAGTCCTTCCCTTATATTTGGTTTATCTTTCACCCAACCCACCATATTATTTATTTATTTTTAATTGAATACTTTTTAGAAAATATATTTTTTAAAAGAAGGACATGAGTCTTTACACCATGAGCTTAATCAATATGAATGTTTTATTTTACTTTCTCTAAACAATGAAATACAAATACTGTGCTAATAAAATGCTTCATGTTCTAAACCAAATGCTTTTACTTTGCAATATTGTCTTCTTATTTTTTTTCTTATGGTTTTTTCAAAGAGAAATTAAATCTGGAAATAAATTTGATCTGTTCTTGGTATCTTTACAAATTAATAATTTTTCCAATTCTTTCTAACTATAAATGATGTACTTAATTTTAACACCCACATTGTTTTTTCTTATCATTTATCCTTCATTGTACTATATCACCAGAATGATTGCAACTCTTGAAATTCAGGAGCATAATATGATACTTTCCATAGTTAATTACCTTCTTTTTCATATAGTCTTATTATTCAAGCTTTTCTTCCTTATGATTGGTGTTCTGCTTTTTAAGAGTTATATTATTGAAATAGATATACTTCAAGTGGTTGAGGCCTGCTTCCCATGTATGAAGTCCTGGGTTCAATCCACAGTACCTCCAAAAACAAAGCAAAACAAATAAACAAATGAAAAAACCAACTCCCATTGGGGAGCTGATGGATTTAGCTCAGTGGTTGTGTGTCTGCTTCACATGTACGAGGTCCTGGGTTCAATCCCTAATACCTCCTAAAAAATAAATATTTTTTCAATTTTTTTCTCCTTTCTCTAGGAAATCTTTCTAAGAAGTTGCCTCTTCATAATAAGATTTGCTTTATCTATTGTGTCACTTTTTTTTTTTAACTTCTAAGTAGTTTTTTTATTTTTTTATTTAGATTACATCCATTTTGTATTTTCCTTACTTTTTACCATAGTAATATGAAATTTTCTGATTCTGGATCTAATGAGTAGCCATTTAACTGCCAATTTTAATAAAGTTGGATCAACACAAGCATCATATAATTCATTTTGTTAAGGTTTGTGAAAAATGATTTTCAATATTCGTCCATGTATAGAACATGTTTTCAACATTCCATTATAGTATTTTTGCTCTGTATTCACTAGTTATTATTTTTAACAAAAATTCAGATGAGTTGACCTGCAGAAACCACCTTAAACCATATTCTACTCTACTAGCTTCTAATTGCAGAATTGTTTTTAAATGCCACTAGATGTTATATAGGTAAAAATCTACCAAAATTAAAATGATTACTTAAATTATAGGTTTTATCTTCTCCTTATTACAGAATATGTCATGATGTGTCCTACATGTAAATCAGAATTTTTAAATAAAATAGTCATTACATTTTTTCCATTAAAATTCACTGCTCAGGAAAGTATCATCTTCATTCCTTTGACAAAAATGATTTTTGTTCAGGTAATCCTACTTACTCCATCACAATAGCAAAATTAATTATGTGTCAATATTATTTTGGTATGGTATCATTAATCTTTGAGTAAATGTTACTTTAAAACTCTAAATACTATCACCTTCATCTGCTATATTAATGAGACCAATAAATGATTTGATCTCTTTGAAGTTTCCAGCTTTATAATTTAATTGTGTGCTTCTTTAAAAAATAATGTTTGACACGAAA
>JAQZBX010064806.1:0-16424 GCA_029593785.1 Cabassous unicinctus | reverse complement strand
TTGGTTTATTTGATCACCAACTCTTTATATTCTTTATTAAATTGGTGATTGTGGAAGTGACCAAATACAGTTAATGGGATAAAGCAGGGTACATGGCTAAATGCAATATCTATAGGGCCAAAAGGTGTGGGGAGAAGGAGGGCAATATATATCAATAATCTAATATACAATGGGGTCTTTACTTAAGTAGAGGAATTTCAGGCAAGTTTTCTGTACAATAAAGAAGTACATAGTTTAACTTGGAGCTAGGTTATGGGACTAATGCAACAGTATTGAAAACCATTAGTAAAAGGTGCTCCTCCTTTATATTACATTATTGTCTTCAAGCCTTTAAGAATATATTTGCTGAGTAGCCTTAAGTTTATTCAGATTAGTCTTTTATCACAAATTAAGGATAAATTTTAGTTAGATGCTTTTAAAAATTAATTGGCAACCTTATTGCAGATAATGTTTCAACTTTTTTGCAGAAATTATAAAAATATCTTAGTAAAATCATTGAAATCACATAGTTTTAAGTCAACAGTTAACCAGTCATATACTAGGATAATTATATCCCTTAGAATTTCATTTTCTAATGGAATCAAGGAAGACTATCAGTAGTTTGAAAGTGTGCTGAGAGTTTTAATCAGAAAAAAGTAATAGAGTATAAGAAGAAATAGAAGGAAATCCACAGTAAAGATACCTAATGGTGAAATAGTGAAAGCCTTCCCCCTGAGGTCTAGCAAAAAACAAAGATGTGTGATTTCACCACTGCTATTCAATATTGTACTGGGAGTCCTTGTTCCACAATTAGGCAAGAAAAAGAAGAAAAAGCTGTTGGGAAGGAAGAAGTGAAACTATCTCAGTTTGCAGATAACATGTGCCCACGTGCCTTTATATAGAAAACCCCCCAAATTGCATGAGAACTACTAGAACTAATGAATTCAGCAAAATTGCAAGTATACAATTAATGTGCAAAAATCAGTTATGTTTCTATACACCAACAAAGAATATTCTGAAACTGAATTTTTAAAAATCATTTGAAAAAAGATCTTAAAGGAATAAAATATCTCAGAGTAAAGTTTACAAGGAAGTGAAGGCTGTGTATGCTGAAAACTATAAAAAACTGATAAAATAAATTATATAAACCAACATAAATTTCAAGATATTCCATGCTCAAAATTAGGAAGATGACACTATTTAGATGCCAATTCTAACAAAAGCAATCTTCAGACTCAATGCAATATCTATCAAAATTCCAGAAGCTGTTTTTTTTTTTGCAGAAATGGAAAAGTCAATCCACAAATCCATATTTAATTACAAGACGCCCTGCAAAGCCAAAACTATATTGCAAAGGAAGTACAAGATTGTATGTCTCACACTCCCTAATTTTAAAACTTAATACAATGCCACAGTAATAAAAAGAGTGTAGTGCTGGCATAAATATGGACATACACACAAATATATACAATCTTCCTGTGATGTTGCCTTGTGCCTGACAACCCACAGGTGCAGCTTGGGAAGAAAGCATCTCCTGATGATGCCTTGATTTGGACAACTTTGCAGCCCCAGAACTGTAAGCTTATAATATAATAAATCCCCATTGTAAAAGCCAATCCATTTCTGGTATATTGCTTGGCAGCCTTTAGCAAACTAAAACAGTAACTTTAAAGAAACATATTTATGATCACTGAAACCCTTACTTGTCTCAGAGCCTTCTAGTTCTTGCCCTAAATAACACTTTGTAAACCTCTGGGCAGTGGGGACTGTTACTCAGAACATCCTGCAGGCACCCAGGACCAGCTTCCTGGTCTGTAAATGTTACTATTAAACTATATGGAGTGGCCTGCTTCATTTTTCAGTCTTAAGTGCCCTTTGTACTCTGGTAGAACCTATTCTGTAGTTTCACAGCCAGACACCATGGTGGGGAATATCCAAATTGGGAGAAGAAATTGGGCAAGGTTGTTTGAAGAGTACATGCTGTAAGGAATCACAGGTCATAGATGCCATATCTCTCAGAAGGGGAAATACCAGGAGAGAGAATCAATAGGTTAACAAAGAAATGTCTGGGCCAGAAATGAATGTTAGGCACTAAAACACTCAGTAACAGCCTGTCAGGTCACAAAGAAGAAAGAAGATAAAACTGAAAAACTCTAAGGAGCTTTTGTGAAAGAAGTGGGACAGAAAGAAAGAAATCACAAAGCCAGGAAAATTCAGAAGTTTGTCTTGCCAAGGCTGGTAACACAGGTATTGCAGGAAAAGAGAGTTTCAAGAGGTTATGATTATGGAGGAAGGAAAAAGAAAGCTTAAGAAATAAAATCTGATCATAGGAGAGTTAATGTTGTACATTTCCCAAATAAGGAAAAAGAATTGAATAATGTAGTAATTATTTTCCCCATACATGACAAACATGTTTCATTACAAACTTTTGGCAACAAAATATACTTAAAGAATTTAGTTTTTAATTTAAGAAAACTAGAAGCAGACTATCTTCATGATACTAAACTCCAGAAGTATTTCTCAATCTACTTTCCTACCCTTGGATGCAAATTTGGTAAATGTATTACCATTTCTGCATTCAAAGAATATCAAGTAACTTTAACCCAAAGTTATATCATGTATGTAGAAGGACAATACTGTGATGAATCTATGTAATTGGAAATTTTTGTGAGTAATGGCATGTTTGACAGTAAAGAAATTTGTGAATCCCTGAAATAATGACTCCCATTCCATCTGAAAAGTATTCCATGTAGTAGAAGCTGAAGAAATGTATCAACTTATAACATGAAGAGACTCTGAAGAAGAATAAAAAAGTAGATTTATTTAAACTTTTTATTAAAAGAGGATTTTATCTTTGTGCTTTTTTCCCCCTGAGTACTTGGTAATGGAATTTTATAATTGATGTGTCTCTCCTATGAGTTTAATTTGGATTTTTGCAAAGCATGGAATTTTATTGTATAAATAGTTCAGAGTAGTTTATCTGTATTTGTGGTTGTAAAATATGAAGGATTTGAATAAATACTGAGTAAATAGTCACCCATTTTTTAAACTGATGGGTGGAAGTTTCTAGAGGTGGGACAATCTATCGCAATTTTTCCTTCTTTGGGTAAAATAGAAAAAAATCCTACCAGTTCTCCACCAAAGACATTAGGGTAGCAGTAGAAATAAGGGAAAGCAGCCAAATGATCAGGGGAATGGACATTTGATTGTCTTCTCTTTCAGTGGAGGAGGAGTTACATCCCAATAATAACTTTGACAATTTATTCCTGCCTTTTCATTCCTCCCTAGAAGGAACAGCGTAACACCTGATTTGGTTTTTGTTGTTTATTTATTTTTTAATATATTTTTATTAGAGAGGTTGTGAACTTACAAAACCATCATGCACATTTGTGGAATTCCCATACAACACATCTCCATGGACACACCATATTGGTGTGGAACATTTTGCTACAGATCATGAGATAACACCATTAGAGTATTACCACCAACTGTGTATCACAGTGTACATTTAGAATATCCCTTACATAATCCCCCCCCACTATTAACACAGTACATCTTTGGCATTGATGCAAGAATATTACAGAATTGCTGTTAACTATAGTCTATAGGTTACATTATTTATATTTTTCCCATGTATCTCCATATTCTTACCAATTTACAATTTGTTCTAATTCACAGAAGGACATTCCCGTATTTGTATTATTAACAACAATTTTCATTCACCTCTGGGTTCACGATGTTATTCAGTCCCTAGATTATTCCCTAGCTTTCTTTCCATTGACATTTACATCCCTAGACTACCCTTTTCAGCCAATATCTCATTTATAAACCAGCTGCACTAATTCTTCTCACTATAATGTATCATCACCTCAATTCATTTCCAAACATTTACAGTCAAATTAATTAAAAGTTTCACATATATTAAGCATCAGTACACTTTCTCTTATCGACTAATAACCTATACTCTAGTTTTTAACTTGATGTGTTTATTTTTCATATTTAGTTTATATTAGTGAGACCATGAAATATTTGTCCTTTTGTGTCTGGCTTATTTCACTTAACTTAATGTCTTTCAATTTATTGGTATACTTGGCCTAAGGGGAGTCTCTTGTAGACAGTATATAGATGGTTCATATTTTCTTATCCATTCTGCCAGTCTGTATCTTTTGATTGGGGAGTTTAATCCATTAACATTCAATGTTTTACTGTAAAGGGAATTCTTTATTCATTTTGACCTTTGGGTATTGTCTCTCATATTTTATTTTCACCATTCTTTTTACACTTTTAGTTACTTTTACTGATATTATCTTCATTTCTAGACTGTCTTCCAAGCCTCTCTTTCCTGCCTTTTCTTTTCATGCTATAGCACTCCCTTTAGTATTTCCCACAAAACCAGTCTCTTGGTTACAAAATCTCTCAGTTGTTCTCTCTGTGAATATTCTAAACACACCCTCATTTTTCTAACAAATCAAGTTTCTTGATACATATCAATAAAGCATAAATCCATCCAAAATGTACAATCAGTGGTATTCAGTATAATCACATATTTGTGCATTCATCACTTGCATCATTCTTCATACACATACACTATTCCAATAATAAAAGTAATAACAATAACAATAATAAAAACTCATCACCTCTCAATCTCTCTATGCTTCCCAAGCCAAGGACAATCTTGTTGGATATAAGATTCTTGGCTGGCAGTTTTTCTTTTGCAGTATCTTAAATATATCATACCACTGCCGTCTGATAAGAAATCAACATTTAATCTTATTGGGATATCATTTATATGTGATGCACTGCTTATCTTGTGCTGCTTTCAGAATTCTTTCTTTGTCTTTGGCATTTGACATTCTGACTAGTAACTGTCTCAGAGTATGTCAAACTGGATTTATTCAGGTGGAAGTATGTTGTGCTTCTTTTACTTGAATATCTATGTCCTTCAAATGTGTTGGGAAATTTTCAACCATTATTTATTCAAGTATTCCTTCTGCCCCTTTCCCTTCTCTTCTCCTTCTGTGACACCCACAAGAGATAAGTTTGCACATCTCTTGCTGTCATTTAGTTCTCTGAGACCCTATTTAATCTTTTCCATTCTTTTCTTTATCTGTTCTTTTGTTTGTTCACTATCAGAGGCCATGTCTTCGAGCCCAATGATACTACCTTCTGCCTCTTCAATTCTGCTTTTATTTGCCTCCAGTATATTTTAAAATGCATTTGCTATGCCTTTCATTCCCATAAGTTCTGCTATATTTGTATGTATGCTTTCTAATTCTTTGTGATCACCCAGTGTGTTCTTAATATTCTTTATCTCTCTAGCCATCTCTTTGAATTTATTAAGGAAATTTGTTTGAACATCTATGATTAGTTGTTTCAACTCTTTTATGTCACCTGGAAGCTTATCTTTTTCCTTTGGGTGATATCGTCCTCATTCTTGGTATGGATTCTAATATTTTGTTGGTGTCTTGGCATCTGACTTACTAGGTGTATTCTGAGTGTAGTTTCTTTCTTTAGTTTAGTTTAGGGCTTTCTTGCTCTTTCTGGTTGTGTAGTAGGAGCCAAAGGTGTAGTTGATTCTGTAAGCTTTGGAAGCTAATGCTGCCTGCATTGCTCCAAGAATCTTCTACCAACTTTCTCCACTGTCAGGGATAAAGATGGGGCCACAGACATGTGTATTAATCAAACTCATGCAGGCCAAGACTGTATTAGTTGCCCAGAGAGACTGATACTTCCAATACCTGGGATTGGAATGGAGAATAACATAGCAACGACCCCCCTCCTTTCTGTCAGGCGTGGGGATGGACCCTCTGGATTGTCCAACAATCTAATTTGTGTGGGGATAAAGCACCTGCAGTTGTCCAGAGAGTCTGGGAAGGCACCACCTCCCTCTAGTCCTATCAGCAATGGGTATGTAACCTCAGGCACCCAACAATCCAGTTTATGGAGGCCAAAAGCATCAGCAGTTGCCCAGAAAGGCTGAAGAAACACCAGCTCCTGCTATCTTATTGGGGGGCAAGAGTGGAGTCCCAGACACTCATCAAATCAGTCTGTACAGTCCAAAAGTGCCTGCAGTTACCCAGAGAGGCTGAGGGAACATATCTGCCCTCCTATCCTATTGGGAAGTCTCCTGCTTCCATTCTTTAAAAGATGTTGCAGGAAGCTCTTCTGGTCTTCTGCTCCCCGCACCCCCTCCAATAGGTGCTTTAGATAGCTCTGCATGATTACTAACTGCCCTATAGGATGAGCTCACTCTTGGAGCTTTTTACTCTGCTGACACTTTGCCCTGATTTGTTTTTGTTCAGCTGAAGTGTAATACAAGCTTTGATGACTAAGTGGGTATTACGGGTTGATTTCTGGATCACAAAAAAATATATTGACATCCTTACCCCGTTCTTATGAATATGATCTTATTTTGCAAAACTTTATTTGCAGATATAATCATGTTAAGATGAAGTCATAATGGCCTTGGGTGGAACCTCATCCATTATGATTGATGTTCTTATTGGAAGACGAGAAGACACAGAAACAGGCACAGAAGGAAGAAAGCTATGTGAAGACAGGGAGAATTTAGAGTTGCGCTGCCTCAAGCACAACAAGGGAAACAGATTGGTAGAAACTGGGAAAAAGCAGGGAAGGATCCTCTCCTAGATCCTTCAGAGAGAGCATGGCCTTGCCAACACCTTGATTTAGAATTTGAGCATCCAGAACTTTAAGAGAATAAGTTTCCATTGTTTAAAATCTTCTAGTTCATGGTTCCTTGTTATGGCAGCAGTAGGAAACTATCTTGTTATGGCAGCAGTAGGAAACTGTTGGGGGGGGGGATTCATTTATTCTCTCTTAGTAATCTTGTGTCTGTGTTTTCAATTCTTTAGATCCAGGCATAGCTTCACCCTGTTTTCTCGTATCTATGCTAGTTCATTGAGAGTGCCAACTGGTCTCCAGGCCATTCACCTTAAGCATCACAAGCAATAAGACTGGCATTTTGCTCTCCATACATCTGAATTTTGAAGTGATTTCTATATTTTTTAAACCCAGAAGAGGAAAGGGGTTATGTTTAAATTGTCCCTAAAATTCCAATAGCATTTTATATCCAATTTTCCAGACTATTTTTCAGTCTTACCACATTGTCTGTGTGCCCCCTCCCTGACTCCCAACTAATAATGAAATCCATGATTTATGGGATGCCTACTCCTGTTACCTATTCACTTACTAATTGTATTAATGATACATCATAAGTATAAATTGGAAATATTTTTCTTAGTAGGTCAAGTGTTCTTTCATTTATTTATATTTTAAATATGTAGATATTTTTATTTGTGTGATGTAAAATATATACCCTTCATTGTTGTTATTTAATATTTTCCTAGAAAACTAGGTTTTTTAATAAAATGAAAAAATGTCACTGTAAATTTTCCTCTTATTGTACTTTTATTTCTCATCACATTTTATTTTTTCAATTACTCTGAGTTTTAGAGGACATCTATGGAATGAAGTATCTTTCATTGTTCCTAAAACAGATTATTTGGCCAACACCAGTTACTGAGTAGTCCTTTCTTTTATTAAATATAATATTATTATATCTTTTTCATATATCAAATTATGCATGGTGAAGTCATTGCTTTCAGCAATTACAAGATTATTTCTTTGTTTTTTTCCATATTTTAGATAAAATTTAGCCAACACCATAAGAACAAATGATGACATTCATAGTTGATATCAATTTTAATGCATTAAATCTACAAACTGGGAAAATTTATTTCCCTAAATTATTCAGAATATATATTTACATATTATCACCAGATTTTGTAGATTCATTCATAAAGTCTCCATATTTTCATGTGATAACCCTTTAATTTTCTATTTAGAAGTACCACAAATTCTTTTGTAGTACTGCTGCTTTAACAACACTTTCAGAAAAACATGTTTGGAGAAAATGATAATACAAATAATCCAGAAACAAGAATGACTGACCAGTAAGATTGTTACTCATTCTGCAATAACAGAAAATTGTAATGAATAATCTCAGAAATAATACTGAAGAATACCCTCTGACAGAAATTTAAATGGGAGAAATGTCATTTGTGAAACTTGCAGCCCATGCTGGCTTTAAAGGATGCATGACATATACTCTCTTAATGATGAAGACACAAAGGAACATTGAAATCACAAGATATACTACCAGTTGCAGGTTCTAAGTAGATCTAAGCTATTT
This sequence comes from Cabassous unicinctus, assembly GCA_029593785.1. NCBI lineage: Eukaryota > Metazoa > Chordata > Mammalia > Cingulata > Chlamyphoridae > Cabassous > Cabassous unicinctus. The sequence continues at coordinate 8,233 of JAQZBX010064806.1, read as the reverse complement.
CCATGCCTGAATGATAAAGTCCTCATGGTGAAGCCCTCACGTGCAGCAGCCCCCAACCCAAACAACAAGGTTGTTTCCAAAAAACCTGGAATAATTAGTCATCAAAAGAATATATATATATACTGTGTCCAGATAACACAAAGCACAAAAAAAGGAGAGGATAAATTTAATAAAAATCCTATAAATGCAGATGTAAAAAATAGATGAAGTGAGACTCCATAAATAAATGCTATTTTCATTGAAATTAAACATGTAACTGATGATGTTACATTAAAGAGAGTATTAGTTCTCTAGAAAAAGGTCAGAAAATATTACATAACCTGTAAGACATGACCTAAAGTGATGTATGTTCGTCTTTAAATCAGGTATGAGATATGAAATTTAGAAAGTAAAATTACTTCTACCTTTTGTAGTAGACCCTGACATAAAGAAGGGAAGGGAGATATTGAAAAGTAACAACAGTGTTCTTCTGTAGGAAAAACCTAAAAAATTTGTGTTTTATATAGAATATCACAACAATTTAATATAGATCCATTTTGAGTATAATTATTGCTCATCTTTACATAAATAACATATATTTCTTTCCTATTTTTTTGCATTATTTTTATGCTGGAATTTTCTGAACAATATTATGCTTACGGTCTTATTATAAATTTATTATTCTTTCCTTCATTTTTCTTGACTTTTCAAGGTTTACCTACATTGCAGAATTTATCATCTTTATTACTAAATAATATACCTTAAAAACATTATGCTAAGATAAGCCAGACACAAAAGGAGAAATGTATGATTCCATGTAAGTGAAATATGCAAAATAAGCCAATTCATAGAAAAAGAAAATTGATTAAAGGTTTCACATGCTAGAAGGTGGAGTAAATATGGGTCATATATTTCTTAATTGGTACAAAGTTACAGATTTGGTGGATGAAAAAGTTTTGGTAATGGATGATGATGATGATTATATATTACAAATGTAATTATTGCAAATTATTTGTAAAATTAAAATTGTTCCACACATTTATAGTCAAGTTAATTAAAACTTCGACATATATTAAGCATCAGTACTACTTCACAGCCATCCTCTTATCTCCTAATAACTTATACTCTGTGGGATTGTGACTGAAAAGGGTAGGATAGGGATGTAAATATCAATTGAAAGAAAGCTAGAGAATAATCTAGACACTGAATAACACAGTGAACTCAGAGGTGGATGAGAATTGTGGTTAATAATACAAATGCAGGAATGTCCTTATTTGAACTAGAAAGGATGTACATCACTACTGCAGGGTGGTGGGAATGTGAAGAGTCATGGAAAAAATGCAAATAATGTAACCTGTGGACTGTAGTTAACAGAAATACTATAATAATCTTGCATCAATGCCAAAGATGCACTGTGTTAATAATAGGGAGGTATGGAAAATATGCCAAATGTATGCTGTGGGTCATAGTTAGTGGTAATAGTCTGATGCTATTATTTCATAATGTATAACAAATGTTCCACAATGGTGTGGTGTGTTGGTGAAGGGTTGTTGCCTGGGAATTCTACACATGTGAATGATTGTTTTGTAACTTCTCAACATTTAATATATTAAAAATGTTAAAATGACAATTTTTATGTTGTATATATTTATATAATAAAAAATAAAATATTGGAATTTTGTCTGTTTTGATTTTAGGAACAGTAAGCCCTCTGCAATATTTATCAAATAATTGTCCTTTAGTGATTTTCCAATCTATGGCAATTGAATTGTAATATTACTACTACACATGTTTCTTATTATAACAATTAATTTCATGCATTCTCTTCAAAATCCATATACTGATTAGGGTAATTATTAAGATCATATCAATATAAATTTAATAAGATTTTTATAAAGTTACTTATAACTTTAAATGAACTATAATATATATATATTTTTAAAATATTAATTTTTCCATTAGATGGCATATTATCTCCAAATATCCCTTTATGGAATTTTGAATTTTTCTTTATAATAATCCTACTAATTCTTTTCTTCTTAATTAATTCATTTTCAGTGTGAGCATATGAGAGATGTCTGAGTTTGTGCCACAGCTAACACATTATATAATGCAAAACTTATTTTCTAAGTGCTGGTTTCATTCACCAAAAGAAGTCTATGTGTTTGTTTTCATGACTTTATATTCTACATCACTGGGGATATAGAGAATCTTCACTTAGAAAGCCATCATAGCTACAGAAGTATTTCCAGCACTCACATAAGAATAAACTCTAAATAATGCACATAAGCTTTTATTTTTTAAATCAAGGTCACATTTACCCTGCATTTTCTACTGAGTTATAGCACTGTTTACATAAGACTTTTGATTGATTTTGAATTAATTTTTGTGTATAATGTGAGGTAGAAGTCCAACTTCATTGATTTGAATATGGATATCTAGTTGTCCTGTAGTAGTCAGCAAAAGGGGTGCTGATGCAAAATACCGGAAATCTATTGGCTTTTATAAAAAAGTATTTATTTAGGGTAGAAGCTTACAGTTACTAGGCTATATAGCTTAAGTTACTTCCCTCATCAATGTCTGTTGCCACGTGTTGGAGCAAGATTGCTGCTGATGTCTGCAAGGGTTCCTCTCTCCCCAGGGCTCATTTCTTTCTGGGATCAGCCACTCTGTTCTCTCCACAAGGCCAGCTGTAGACTATCAGATGATTGGCTTGTCTCTCTTCCCCGGGGCCTTTGCCATGTCTAATGGAGCCTTCTCTCCTTCCTCATGAATCTGCTTCTCTGTGTGTTTACTTCCTGGGCTCCAGGATCAAAACTCCAACTAACTCCTGTGCCTTGTCATTTTCTCTGTGAGTCCATGCCCACCAAGTGGGCAGGGACTCAACATCCACCGATGTGGCTGAATCAAAGCCTTAATCATTATTTAATCTAGTAAAAGTAAAATCTCTGAATCCAACATAATCTAATATGCCCCAGAGGAACAAACCATTTTATAAACATAATCCAATATCTATTTTTGGAATTCATAAACAATATAAAACTGCTACAGGTCCCATCACCATTTGTTGGAGGGACTATTCTTGTAATTTTATTTTTATTTTTATAAACAAATACTCCCCTTTTCTCCCTCCCCACTTGACCTAGTAGACTCCAATCTGCTATCTAACTCTGTGAATTTGATATTTCTAGTCATCTTTTATAAGTGATATCACAATTTTTGTGCTGTATCTTGCTTGTTTCATGGAGCATAATGCTTCAAGGTTCTTCCATGTTGCAGCATGTCTCATAATTCATTTTCTTTTATACTGCAATAATATTCCAGTGAGTGCAGGTACCACTTTTTGCTTACCCTGCCATTTGTTGGTGGACATTTGTGTTTTTTGCAGCTTTTCACTGTTGTGAATAATGCTGCTATAAATATTGGTCTATGTATCTGCAAGGTTGTTTTCACTCTCTTTGTGTATATACCTAGAAGTGTGATTGCTAGGTGAATGGCAGTTCTATATTTATCATTTTTGAGGATGCACCATATTGCTTTCCACAGTGGCTGCGCCATTTTACATTCTCACCAACAATGCACTAGATTTCCAATTTCTCTTAATCTTCTCCAACACTTGTTATTTTCCATGGTTTTTTTAATAATTGCCATCCTTGTGGGTATGAATTGGCATTTCATTGGGGTTTAGATTTGCATGTCTCAAATGGATAATGATGTAGATCATCTTTTCATGTGTTTAAAGGCCAAAATGTGAATATCTTCTTTAGAAAAATGTCTACTCAATCCTACTAATTATTTTAACAAATTATTTTTCTGATCTAAAGTAATATATTTCCTTTCAAATTGCCATTTTTCTTTACATCCAATATGAAAACACGCACTGTTAGAAAGAAATAATACTATGACCTTAACCTGTAGTGCACAGGCAAAGTTAAGAATATCCATCTTATATAATTGTGTACCACTATTCAGTATTTTAAATCACTAGTCATTTTGATTATGACATATTTAAAGAAATAAAGACTATTTAAACATTTATTTATTTATACAAAAGGATGTTATTATATGAACATATTATTCCACATGCAAAGATGCAGACACAGGTCTGAATAGAGTCATCTATCAATTGCAAAGTCAGTGTTTTTTCTTGTTCTCCACTGCCCCTGAATGCAAGGTCTAGATTTCTCCCCTTGTCTTTCAGTGACACCATGTGCCCACCAGCATGACAGACACAACTGGAATCACAGCAGCACTCTGGTCCCTGCTAAATAAAAATCAGATCTGAAGACTTGGAATTGATCATGTACTTTAGGGAATTTTGATTTGCACGCATTTAGGGACCTTAAATCAGTTAGTTTTTTTTTTTACCATTTCTTGCCTCTTTGTATGCAGTAACAAGTTGGGTGGAGGAAAAACACACTATTAAAAGGGCTAAAAGGGAAAAAAACATCAATGTGCCCTCAGGTGTTTTGATGTGTACTACTCAGAGGGACCCAGGTCTTCACAGACTAGTACTAGGAAGAGATACAATTAACTGTTAAGATGCAAGGATGAAATTATGCAAAAGCAGTGAGTCAAAACCGAAGGAAGAAATCAAATGAACCTCAGGGATACAAGAACGGATGGTTGTGATCTATCACCAATGCTGTACATGAACTATAAATGTTTTGCTGACATTTTCAGCCCAGAAAATTTTACCTTTTTGTGGGTAATAGAAAAATGAAAGTGTATCCTTTAAGGTTTTTTCTTTTTGGCTTTTCTTCACTCCATTAGTATATAAGCAACCCATTTATAAGGTTAATGCGTAGACATACTTTTTCTCATTTTCTTTGCTGTATATGTTTCCATTTTATGAATACACCATAACTAATTCATTTTATTATTGATTGAAATTTCTATTATTTCCTATCATATCTATTATTCATAAAATTACCATGAGAATACTGTATATTGATATGGTAATTTGGGTTTCAATTTGTATTTTGTTGATGAATAAAGATGTTGAACTTTAACTTTGAGATGATGAGAGGGGACAAAATTCAGCAGACTCCATTATTATCTCAATCAAATTAAGGGTCATACTCTATCATGCAATGTAATATTTGAGAAAACCATTTAAAATACTTTTTTTTTTTTGCTAGCTTCACCATTGTTTTCCTAGAGATGGAGTATCTAACTTATCCAGCCATTTCTCAGACATTATACCAATCTGATTTTTCTCTCTTTCATCTTTAATATGGAAGTTTTGTTTCATAACCAGGATTCAACTTGATGTCATTGACACACTGTATTATCATTATGTTTTTCACAGGCTCTATATTCCTCTTTTTACAAGAGAGAGTGCAAAGCAAAATAGAAGTACTTGCCATGCTTACTTGCGAGTTAAATTTTTTTTAAAAATCACCAGTTGATAGAGCTTTTCTACATAATTAGAGCTATTCCATGAGAAGGGCATAGATACAACATTCCCAGAAGATTTCAAGTGACAAGTGAGCATGTGAAGTATCTCCAAATTCAATGAAAAATTTCAAGCATAAAACAACAGACACCAATTTTTAGTAAACAAATAACTTCAAATTTTAACATTGTTGTTCTCTATGCAGTTGTGGAGATGAGATATACTTCCTCAACAAAAGCAGTGTAAAGTAGTGGGAGGTTACAGGAAGTCAATCTGCACTTTTTATCAAGATATTAAAAATGTTTATATGGATTAAAATAGAGATTTTCATAGAAATTAAATATCTTGAAATAGTAAGATTTATATAATTGAGAATATTTTATTTACATATTTATAATCACTATAATAATATAAATCAATTTTAAACAATAGATTATATATATAAATTTATTGCACATAGTTAAAATAGCATAACAATGAGAGAAAATTTATCTTCTAAGAAATTTTACTGACAATGTTTAAATTATCTTTCCCTAAAGTTCAATCTAAGAAAGGGCCTTTGTACAGCTAATTTACTTGAGGAAGTTATTCCTGGAAATGTGTCTGGGAACTGAGAGGAGTGAAACAAAACAGTAAGACAGGAAGTAATAACAACACAAGGAAAATTATTGATCTGGTTAGCAGTGTGGAGAGCTGAAGCAAGACACAAGATTAATATAATTGAAAAGGAAAATTATTTTTTGAAAATATATCAAAATTTAGAAGGAAATTAGAAATAAATTTAAATTGAGAAAAAATAAAATCAAGATTAAAAGGGTAAACAGAAACTAGGATGTTTAAATTGGAAAGAATCACATTTAAATTTAGAACAAGTTGGAAGTAGATTTATTTATTAATCAACTTGGTTAAATTTATTTTTATTTATATAAAGATTAAAATATGGAAATATGAAATCTGAGGATGAAAGAAATGTGGATTTTTGATAATATGCTGTTTCTGGAAATGTGATCATAACATACTTTTAGTTAATGTGCAATGATAACTATGCTATTTGACTCCTAAAACTTTCATTGTGTAATTTTATGATTGTGTACTTCGGCTAAAAATATATTATGCTCATAAATTATCTCAAAGACTATTCTGAATGTTATATTTCCAAGGCCACAGTAAAAGAACTAATGTTTTTATAAAACTCAGCTCTCATAGCTTATAGAAATACCCAACAATATAAAAAGTGAAAGAGAAAATGGTCTCAGATTTAAAATATTCATTTTCATTTTATTACTGCAAGAATATAATGGTAAAAAACACTTTCAGTAATTGAAATAAAATATGTTAATTTTGAAACTATTATAAATTGACCCAGGTAAGAAAGAGATTGATGTTGGTGAAGAATGGGATTTGAACAATAATCTCCAAATGTGTGCCCTGTTGATATGAACATAACCCTTTGAAAATTAACACTGGATTGGGAGTTGTCAAAACTCTCATAAAAATTCACATGCATTTAACATTATAAAATCCAGAATCCTATGTGGCAGCAAGAATGGACTCATAGAGAGATAAATTTAAATTGAATGAGTATATACAAATAATTAGAAATGCTATAGTTGTTAATGGAGTCATGGATATTTTAGACGTTCATATCTTAGAGGCCATTATTCCACCAAACATTTTGACAAAGGCAACCTTCATGTCCCTGTTTCTCAGGCTGTAAATGACAGGATTCAGGGTGGGAGGTAATAGAGCATATAACACAGACACAAAGAGTTTCCATGATGATGGGGATTTTGAGGTGGAACCTAAGTATGCAATGAATCCAGAGGACAAGAAGAAGGTCGCTACAGTGAGGAGGGGCATGCAGGTGGAGAAAGCTTTAAACCCGCCTTGAGCAGATGGAATCCTTAGAACAGTGGAGAAAATGTGAACATAAGAAACAATCATTAAGATGAAACATACAAAGATCAAACAACAGCTAGCAATAATAAACATATATTCTAAAACATACTCTCCAAAACAGGAAAGTGTAAGCACTGATGGAATATCACAGAAAAACTGATGCACTATGTTGGACCCACAGAAACTGACAGAAAATGTACCTGCTACATGAATGGAGCTGTTGACACATCCACTGAACCACGACGCTGTCACCATCTGCACACAAGAACGTCTATTCATCATGGCCTCATACTGCAGAGGATGGCAGATGGCAGCATAGCAATCATAGGAAATCATTATAAGAAGGGCAAATTCTGTGCCAGCAAGAATGAGAAAACAAAAAACCTGTGAAGCACATCCTTGGAAGGAGATGGAATGTTTGTTTGTCAGCAAGTTCATGATGGATTTGGGAACAGTGACAGAGATACAGCAGATATCAATGAAGGACAAATTCTTCAGGAAGAAATACATGGGAACTTGGAGATGCTGGTCAATGGTAGTGAGGGTGATAGTGAGGAGAATCCCCATGAGCGCTGCCAGGTATATGAGGAAGAAGAGTGTGGCATAGAGTTTCTGTAGCAACCAGTCATCAGGGAATCCCATGAGCAAGAATTCTGTTACGAGGATCATGTTGGTAAGTTTCTCAGGCATGCTGATTCTTGGCTATGGAAATGTAAGAAAAATGATAATTTCATCATTCAATTATGTTCTTAAAATCATCCTCTTTCTGTTCATTCTACCAATTGGTCTTGGTTATTCTGAGGAACATATTGAAGAAGATCAGAGTAGCCTCCTCCATACCCCAGAACAAATCCCATGTTGCAAACTATAAATTCTTTATTCCTGTAAAGTAAATCTTATTAAGCCATTAGGAATAGGGTAGAATAATTTATCATAGCCTACAATTTGTACATAAAA
>JAQZBX010064804.1:0-16428 GCA_029593785.1 Cabassous unicinctus | reverse complement strand
CCACCCCACTCACTCTACAGATATTTGAATATTTAACCACTGGTCAAAGCCACCAAGATTTCTCCACGAAGAAAGGTAATCCCCCTCCACGCTCTGAATGGAAACTGAGCCTTTCTAACCCAATTCAAGATTTAACACCTGTTGAATCTTTTCCTACATGTCATTCCTCCTCTAATTTTTGTCTTCCTCTGTCTCCTTATCTTTTCTCCAACAAAAAATAACAGAATTCATTGGCCACAAATTGTTGGCTGAAAGGCAAAGTTACTAAAATCTTTTCTTATTGTTCAAAACTTCAGTGGGTTTCACCAAAAAATAAATAAATAAATAAATAAATTTTAAGTTCTTTCCAAAGGCTCCTGTGGTAAATTATTTTGGCGCAGACACCCTCAGCTACAATGATTAATAATGCAATTGAGAGATAGGATGTGTTGCCTTTGTAACTCTGTCAACTTGGCTAAACTGCAACTGTATTTCCCAGAATTTCCTTCCCTGGGTTGTTCTGGTTTAGGGTTGGCCACAAGAGAAGTTTGAAGAGATTTGGAAGGCAAAAGCAAAGCAGCAGTCATTCGGCTCTGAAGAGGTGCCCCTGCACCCACAGCTCCTACTTCAACCTTCTCCTTTAGCTTTTCCAAGTCCTGGGTCAGCTTCTCCAGGTCTGTGGCAAAAGGTTCCAGCTTCTTCTACAAGTCACCTGCGTTGCTGAGATTGGAGGGGTCCACTTTGCCTTCATGGGTTCTGGTTTGTCTTGGCAGGTTTCAGTTTGTCCTTGTTCAGCTCTGTCTCACGTCAGCTTTTCTTCCTGCCTGCTAACCCTGCCGACTGGAGAGACCCATCACCGGATAGATGCAGAGCCTACAGGCTTCCAATGACTTCTTCACAGCCACAACAGTTACCTAAGGTGTAATCCCTATCATAAATTCATTATTCCGTGTCACTCTTCATGGCTCTGATTCTCTGATCAAACCCAAATTGATACACTGGTGATTCCATTCTGACTCACACAGTTCTCCTTAGGGGCAAAATTCCCTATAACCTTAGTCCAGGGGTGAGCAGCCTCAACTGGGGTGACCTAAATGCCCCAAACTCAGCAGGGCACCAGCAGCCAGACACATTCATCCTTCAGGAAACAGTATCTCACCCCTGCTCCACGCCATATCCCACACTAGCTGCTGGGACTACAAAGATAAATAGGACCATGTCCCTGCCCCTGAGGATTTCAGAATTACAGCTACACCTTTTGGTGGGAGCTATAACAGTCTCACACACAAATGCTAAGTAATCAAAGAAAAGGAGAAATTTCAATTGGGATTAGGGGTGGGGCAGGAGATGGGAAGAGGCAACCTGAAGCATATAAGGAGAAGGGGCTGCATCCTTGATGCTTGCCATGGGTATGGATTCCTGACCGAGCTTGCCAGCAATGGCATGGCTAAAGTGTGGGGACCAACGCTCTTTTATCTATCACCTTTTACATAATATTCCTTTCCGTACTATGCTTTGGAAAGCACCTGAACCCTCAGGTCCCAGGTTAGCTGAATGTACTCAAGGTATAATATAGCAAGTAGCATCTTGGAAGCCCCCCATCCAAGTCAAAAAAAGAACTGAGCGTATTTGGCCAATTGAAGCTTTGAAACTACCTTTCAGACAATCACTTGTTTGGGGTCAGTTTAACTGCATAAGACCAGAGGTCATACAATTCGGGCATGTTATATAGCAAGACTGGGTTTTCTGACCCTGCCACCATTTTATTTCTCCCCCTCCTCTCCCTACTTGAAAGGAGCTCTTTAGCCTTACAGCACTTCACCATTTTGTTATAAGACTGTTTATTTTAGCAAGAGGAAATCTGTCTCTTTTGTACAAGTAATTACCTGGAGAATCTGCAGCACCCGCTGCTGTGCAGGATGGGCAGGGTCTATGCCACGGCCCACCCAAGTTATCCCCAGAAGGGCCAAGAATGGCTGTGTGCACAGCCCTGATGTAGAGAAGGGAAGGCGAGAACGAGGACCCAGAGGGAAAGGCTGAGAGGCAACAAAGGAGGGATGCTGGGCTGGAGCTCTTAGAGCAGAGACCTCAGCAGGTTTAGGAATAAATGTTTTTGCTCCCCCCGCTGGCTTTGTGTAGAGTCACAATCAGCTGTAAGAAATACAGAAATCAGTTTCTCTGGAATTAGAGTGCCTGCAGCCCTTCCAGATGTGAGCATAACGAAAAGCTCACAGTAATGTTGGCAAGGTCTCAAGTCAAGATCAGGTTGGTTTCAAATATTTATTTGTAATGTCAGTTGTTAGGAATTCAAATGATTTTTTTCACTAATACAGAGACTGTTTTATTTTCTTACTGGACCCATGGGTAGTGCTTGTACTTCCCAGCTTCCCTTGCTGTTAAGTGGGGCCACGTAACTGAATTCTGAGAGATGGAATTCAGGCTAAAGTGATGCACGCACCTAGCAGGCCTGGCTTCTAAGAACCTCCCAATGCAGTCCTCCACGCTTTCGTTTCCCATTTCTTAGCTGAAAGGAAAGGCCAAGAGGAAGTGGAGCTTTGAGAGAAAAGGAGCCTGGATCTCTGAATGACTGTGTGAAGCCGAGTCACCTGTACCCACCACCAACTCACAGTGGGTTGACATGGATGTGCCTGAAAAAAAGTTTTATTTTGTTAAAATGCTGAGGTTTTGGTGTTGGTTTATTAACCACAATTTCCAATGTTTTTCTTTATTTGAGTAGTTGTGAGTTTACAGAATAATCATGCATAAAACACAGGATTTCCATATACCACCCTATTATTAACACCTTGCATTACTGTGGAACTTTTGTTACAATTATGACAGCACATTTTTATAATTGTGTTATTAACTATAGTCCATGGTTTACCTTATGATTCACTGTTTGTGCAGTGTAGTTCCATGGATTTTTTTTTAAAAATTTTTATTCTGTTACTATATATACAATCTAACATTTCCCCCTTTCAATCACAGTCAGATATATATTTCATTGCTGTTAATTACATTCACAATGTTGTACCACCATCAACACCATCTGTTACCAAAACATTTCTATCATTCTAAATAGGAACCCTGCACATTTTAAGTCTTAACTTCCCATTCCCTATCCCCACCCCATCCCTTGGTAACCTATATTCTAGATTCTGATTCTATGAGTTTGCTTAACCTAATTGTTTCAAATCAGTGAATAGCATACCATATTTCTCCTTTTGTATCTGGCTTATTTCACTCAGCATGATGTCTTCAAAGTTCATCCATGTTGTCGCATGTATCAGCACTTCATTCCTTTTTATGGCTTAGTAATAGTCCATTGTATGTATATACCATATTTTATTTATCCATTCTTCGGTTGATGGACACTTGGGTTGCTTCCATCTGTTGGAAATTGTGATAATGTGGCTATGAACATCAGTGTGCAAATATCTGTTTGAGTCCCTGTTTTCATTTCTTTGGGTATATACTGAGTAGTGGGATTGCTGGGGCATATGGTAGTTCTAACTGAGCTTTCTGAGGAACCATCAAACTTTCTTCCACAACAGCTACACCATTTTACATTGCCACCAGCAGTGATTGATTTCCAATTTCTCCACATCCTCTCCAATACTTTTTTTTTTTCAATAGTAGCCATTCTAACAGGTGTGAAATGGTATGTCATTATGGTTTTGATTTGTATCTGGTTTTGATTTGTATTATTAGTTGGTAGCTAATAACGTTGAGCATCTTTTCATGAGCTTTATGGCCATTTGTATATCTTTATTGGAGAGATCTCTATTCAAGTCTTTTGCCCATTTCTAAAATTGGGTTGGTTGTCTTTTTGTTGTTAAGTTGAAAGACTTCTTTGTATATTCTGGGTATTAAACCTTTATCAGAGATGTTGTTTCCAAATATTTTATCCCATTGTGGAGGCTGTCATTTTGCTTTCATGATAAAGTCCTTTGGGGCACAAAAGTTTTTAATTTTGATGAGCTCCCATTTATCAATTTTTTCTTTTGTTGCCTATGCTTTGGGTGTAATATCGAAGAAACCATCTTCTAACACAAGGTCCTGAAGATTCCTGCTTATGCTTCCTTCTAAGAGTTTGATAGTTCTAGCTCTTATATTTAGGTCTAGGATCCATTTTGAGTGGATTTTTGTATAAAGTGTGAGGTAAAGTACACATAGTTTATTTGCACCCCGAAAGCAGGTGAGGATAAAGAGCATAGAGCAGTGCATTGGAAGTTTTATGGACCAGCCTGGACACAGTGGCCTTTACTTCTGGACACCATCCATAGTTACATGGTTCAACCTGACTGCAAGGGAGGCTGGGAAATGTGTCTTTCTGGGTGCTCAAGTAAAAAGAGAAATTGGATTTGGTGAATGTATTGCATTGAATCTGCAACTCACACATTCTCATGGTCTCTTCTGTTTTACCACAATGATTTCTAGGTTTGTATAGTACTTATCTGTACTTTTGTACAGATCCGTGGTCAGCAAACTATGGCCTATGGACCAACTCCAGCTCAAAGACCTTTTTCTTTTTAAAGATTTATTTTATTTATTTCTCTCCACCCCCTCGTTGTTTGCACTTGCTGTGTCTGTTCACCTTCCTTGTTTCTTTAGGAGGCACCAGGAACCAAACCCAGGACCTCCGATATGGGAGGGAGGAGCCTAATCACTTGAGCCACCTCCGTTCCCTGCTTTGCTGGGTCTCTCATTGTGTTTTTCTTGTGTCTCTTGTTGTGTCATCTTGTTGCATCAGCTTGCAGCACCTGCCCGTCATGCCAGCTCGCTGTCTTGCTCGTCCTCTTTAGGAGGCATCGGGAAATTCTGCTCCCTGCTTTGTTGTGTCTCTCATGTTTTTCTTCTTGTGTCTCTTGTTGTGTCAGCTTGCTGCACCTGCCTGTCGCACCAGCTCACTGTCTTCTTTAGGAGGCACCGGAACTGAACCAGGGACCTCCCATGTGGTAGGCGGGAGCTCAATCGCTTGAGCCACATCTGCTTTCCTCAAAGACCTTTTTTGTTGTTGTAAATTTTAAACTTTTTATTTTTAAATACTTTCAAACTTATAGGACAGTTACAAAAATAATACAAATGCCATATGGAGAACTCCAACCTACGCCTATTCCTCCAGATACCCACATCACCAATTTTAACATTTTGTCACATTTTATGTATCATTCTCTCTCTCAATCTCCCAAGCCATCTATCTCTCTATGCACCTATTTATCAACTCATTTTCTGAACCACAGACTGTCTAATAAAGTTTTATTGGAAGACAGTTCCACAGTATCACTTTGTCCTGCTGCTTCCACACTACAATGGTGCAGTTAAGTCATCACAAAAGAGACTGCTTGGCTGGCAAAGCCCAAAATACTTACTATCTGGCCCTTTACAGAAAATGTTTGCTGGCCCCTGGTACAGAGAGAGAATTTTTAATGAGCATCTAAGTAGAACACTGCTGGAACCTTAGCCCTCTCATTCACTGATTCATTGGACATACATTTATTAAGCCCCAATTTTTTGCCAAGCATTACGCTGAATACAAGGATACAACTCTGAAAAAAATACCATCTTTCCCCTCAAGCTTCCAGTTTTCACTGGAATGATGGTAGCAAATGAAAAGGGTGTGGAAAAAGAACCCTCTAAAAATTCCTCTTAAATAAATTTCTTCAACTCTGCGGAATTTTCAAAGGGCAAAACCCACAACTAATTTAGATTGTGGACACTCCCTAAGACTGGAAGCAGATTGTAAATACCAAACAAAAACACCACCCAATGGAAAATGTTAGAATTTTTCTGGTTCAGACTTTTTCACAAAATTTATAGCATTTTTCCATTTCTTTTTTCCCCCCTCTTAATTACTTCCTTAAGCAGGTCATTTTATTATGTGCTAGATTCCCTGAGGTTTAATATTACATTGTTTTACAAAGTTTATGCTGTACCAATCAGCATAAACTGCAGCCAAGTGACCAGACTTTTCCAGAGAATCTGAACTCTAAGATAAGCTGGTCCAAGAGTAAATGGACATCCCTATATTTTTCCTGGGGTATTGTTGACTATTGAGGGGAGCCATGGGCAAATATATACATACATATGTATCAATATCCATATATATCCATCTATTTTGATATTTTCTTTAAGGCAACTCCAAAAAAAAATATCATCCTTGTAATACAGGTTTCATATTCAAACAAATGCAAATAAAAGGAAATGCCAGATTCAAGCATTAGCTCAGTAACACCAGCTAGACAGGTGCAACCAAAGCTGAGCTGAAGAAGAAATAGTAAGAAATAAGGTTCCTGTGATGGCACTGAGCCAGAGCTTTATCTGTACGTCTCTCTTTAAAGGCCATCTTAGGCCCAGGCATATTTCTAGAAATTCCCTGTTTGTGCCTCACAATGATTCAGACACTCTCCCTCCTCCTTTCCCAGACATGAACATTAGAAACAGCAGAGGACGTGGAAAATCAGCAGGATTAAGTGGTCCCAGACACACTGGCAACTAGAGTTGGGAGGAAGGGCATTTGGTATTTCATGGCCCTTTGCATTCTCAGGGTATTTGGCCCAGGGACGGCAGAATTCTGGGACTTTGGAATTCTCTTTCCCAGTGGGTCAGACTAAATTAAGTGCTCTTTTCCACCTCCACCCTGGATTCTTCTTGCTCACTGGTCTTGAGTCTTGACTTACACGATGGGATACAGCAGGGTTAGATGAGAGGGCTCTTCTTATGTCTAAACCTTTCTGTTCACTGGGGCACACAGTCAGCCCCAGGCAAAATATAAAGGGTTTAGCACAGCGTCCAGACTCTCAGTAGAAGGAAGCAATTGTCATCCTTGTCCTCATTCACTTTCGTGTCTGCCAAATGCCTGATACTTTCAAGCCGCCTCAAAACAGTTAAGCAATACTAACTCACTTGTTAGTGACTTAGTTTAATAACAGTCTAAGGCCCAAGTGTATCTGCATTTTTAGAAAGAATGTGTAGAAAGGAATGGATTACTGGAAGAATAAATCCCAAGTATCTAAAGATCGACCCATGCAGATTTTTTTCAGATCCTAGGGATTCCCAGAAAACCATGCGATCATCCTGGAGGCAACTGTCAGATGTGCTTCTTGGGGCTGTGGAAACCTGCTGCCATATTCTTACCATCAAGTCCTCTGGATTCAGCTGGGGATGGCGTGGGGGGAGAGGAGGGGCATTTGGTCAACAAGCTGACAGCTGGGCATGGTTCCAGGTGCCTGAAAATCCTAGCTCTGGCTCAGCCCTTTCCCACGTTCATCACTAGATAACCACAGAAGGCACTATTTGGGTGGAGTGGGAAGGAGAAGAGAATCATGAGAAGCCTTGGGGGCTTTTGAGGCAGTGATGCACACCAAAGCAGCTAGCACCCTTTGATAATTCCACATTCCCTTGGCACTGGTATACCCAACTCCAGCTTTCACACCTAACGGGACACAACTGCCAACACCCGTGAGAAGTTAAGGGACTCAGAATATGATCTCAGCTCATCTACCAATAAGGAGCTTTATAGATAATTCATCCTGACCACAGGGCCTCAATTTCCTCATTTGTAAAATGATGTGGGAAGGGGTGTGTGAGTGTGATTTTTGCAGCATTAGCATTCTATAATGCTGAAGAATGCATTCTTTAATTATAAGGCTTCATCAACATTTATTCTTGTGGACACACTTCCTTTAAAGTATAAAGGAAAACACACCCACCATAAATGCTTTTTACAGTGAGCCCCAAAAGCAATCACCATACATTTTAGGGGATGAGAATGAATTATACCTATTTGAGGATGTAAAGAATTGACACCATTAAAGAACAAGGACCTCAAGTCCATGAATTCGGAATGTCCTTCCATTTTTTTTTAAGTCCTCTTCAGTTTCTTTTAGCAATGTTTTGCAGTTTTTCTGAATATAGTTCCTTTATGTCCTTGGTTAAGTTTATTCATAAATATTTGATTCTTTTAGTTGCTATTATAAATGGAATTTTTTTCTGATTTCCTCCTCAGATTGCTCATCAGTGTGTTTGTTTATCTTTTTTGTTGAAATAATGAAAATGCTCTAATAATGATTGAAGTGATGAATACACAACTATGTGACCAAATACCATCGATTGTACACTTTGGATGGATTTATGCTTTATTAATATGTATCAATAAAATTGATTTGTCAAAAAAAAAAAAAAAGAACATGGACCAGTTACAGCACAGAAGTACAAAGGTCATGGAGCCATTTCTGCTTCTGGGATTCAGGGTCAAGGCTGCTCTGGGCTGACCCTGAACATTATCAGGAGGCCCAGCGTGCTGGCCCCTCTCTCCTGTTTCTCACACAGCCTCAGCAGGACCAGGAGAACACCATCAAAGGCGGTCAACCCCCAAAAGGTATCACCTCTCCAAACTGTTTCCCCTCCTTGTACCTTCGTCAGTAACCCTGAGGGCTGCAGACCTCAGGTGTGTGCCTCCAGACATGCTCTTCCATTCCAGAGGGTCTGGGCCCTCCCCTTTTCATGTAATAACGTGAGATTCTTCTGTTAAGGAGTTAAAGTAACCCTGTTGGGATCAATGCAAAGTGCCTCTGTCTTTAAGCATCTCAAAGTTTTACAAACATTTAACTAAGTTCCATAATACATCCTGACTGAGCATCCAACTGAACATGTCTAAGCAGCAGCTATTAGGTATTTGTGTAAAAGAAAAAAAAAAAAAGACATGGTATCTTAAAGTGTCCCACAGCCCAGGAACATTCTATTCCCTAAAGCTGATGGCTGCTTACTACATGCTGGTGTCACGCTGGGCCCCGGGGCACACGGATACCAATCCACAGAGCCTAACTTGAGAGAACCACAAACCAGAAAGGGACAAAGACCAGTGCAGATCTCATCAAACATTACTTGATCCAGAATCACTTAGAAATAGCCTGGACTTTTCTGCAGGTGTGGGAGAGCTATCCAGGCAAGCAACAGTCTCTAAGGCCTCAGAAGTCACCAGTCTTTACATTTGATATGGGAAACATAAGAATTTGCTTTGCAAAGCATGGCTGCATGCCAGACCCCGGTGGAGGGTTTATCAGTAATCTCCCTGCTCTCTAACCCATATCAAATGTTGAAACAAAAGGTATTTATGGATGATTTTTCTGCAGTACACATATTCCGACTATGCCTTTATCATCATTTCCCAGAGTGGTTGATTTATATCGAACACTACAAAATGTTGGTATTGAAAACAAAATTCCTCATCCAAATAACTTCAAGATAAGGTCGGAAGCAAAGTCATCCAGGTTTTTTAAACCGCAGGACTTCTCAGAACTTGTGTGTGTGTGTACCCCTCAAGCACAGAAATATTAGTCTCTTTTGTTCATCAATGTACCCCAAATACCTAGAATGGTGACTGGTACATCAATACTGTTAGAATAAATAAATGAATGTTCCATTAAAATCTTTACACTTCCTTTTCCCTCGTTGCGCCTTGAGAGCAAGATGGGTCACCAGCAGCTCTACTGGAGCCATCCACGAAAATTCGGCCAGGGTTCCCGCTCTTGCCGTGTCTGCTCAAACTGACATGGTCTAATCCGGAAATATGGTCTCAATATGTGCCGCCAGTGTTTCCATCAGTATGCGAAGGATATAGGCTTCATCAAGTTGGATTAATTGATCTTCCTTGAATGGAGTGTCCAGGACATCTACCGGACTATTGCTAGTTCTTCGTATATAAAATAAAACTAAAAAAACTAAAACAAAAACAAAAACAAACAAACAAAAAAAATCTTTACACTTAACCAATAGAGATAAAATACATTAAAGTCAAGGAGCAATGTGCATTCACAGGATGCAACAGTTCATGTGTATATGTAACTATGCACAATAAGTTCTTAAGCATTTGGTCACCTAGAAAGAGAGTGCACACAGGCATAATAGGAAAAAAAGGAAGCTACAACAGACTTATCAACAAATGCAACGTTTAGTGATGACTCCCTGAACTGAGCAAACATCAGCATTCCTAAGCCTGTAGCTACCACAACACATACAACACAGAGTAGGGAGGGACGTCCAAACAGGTCAGAACCTTGAATATGCTAATTTCATTATGAGTTTCCAAAGAGGAGGTTTAGGATACACTACTTGTCAAACTCACATAGCTTAAGTGACAGCTGGGGCCTCATTTTCCCATTAGGGTTTAACTGGCTCAGACCCCAGATAATAATTCCATGGCTTGTGAACATCAGAAGCACTTCCACAGTTTCTGCTCATCCCCAGGGGTTAAACCTTCACGGTTCAGTATC
Organism: Cabassous unicinctus; assembly: GCA_029593785.1. Classification (NCBI taxonomy): domain Eukaryota; kingdom Metazoa; phylum Chordata; class Mammalia; order Cingulata; family Chlamyphoridae; genus Cabassous; species Cabassous unicinctus. The sequence continues at coordinate 6,175 of JAQZBX010064804.1, read as the reverse complement.
TACCTCATTTGCACAGGCCCAAAGCTCAGTACTTCTCACACTGAGCATCCAATCTGTTCAAAATCTTGGGTTTCACCAAGAAGGGTCACACTGTACCCTTTTACCATCTCAGCTGTTTCCTCTTCCATCTCTACTTCTCAGCTGCCCCTCCTGAAGCTTTGGGCTTTAGGGACTCCAAATTCCTCACCTTGTCTTAAGAGAATCATTTCCCCTTTCCTCTCACACCCAGGCATAGGAGAAAAGGGCTCGGATTCTACCCCTAAACCTGCAAACCTAATCCTACTTTCATGAACCTGGATTGTGTGCTGTAAGGAATAGGGAATACATACAAATGATTTAATAAAATAATAAAAATAGCTAATCTTAGTAGAGCCATTATTATGTGACCACCTGGTACAAGCATTATCTCATTTGATCATTATGACAACCCTGTGAGATGAGATTACTTTTAACATCCCTATTCATCAGATGGAGAAACTGAGGCTTAGAGATAATAGGAGGCAGTAGTGTTGGAACAGTCATTCCCACCTAATATGTTGGATGCTAGAGCCAATGGATTTAATCAACATAGTCTACTGATTTAAATATATTCCCACTTGAAAGGGAGGAAGGAGTGTGGTTGCCTGTGACACCGTCCAGACAAGTTAGAAGCCATGCTGCATGCTGTGAGCGCAGAGGAATGGTTTTCTACACAACTTGTCTGGCACCTGCTCTTCTACCAACTAAAATGAAGTTCTTTGAAATTCAGAATTCAATAGCCAAGCTCCTTCTCAAAAGACAGGGAGGGAGGGAGTATATACAAGATTTTCAAATATTCACCAGATAACTGAGGAGTAAAATGTGTTCATCTTAAAACAGAATATGGAAAACGAGAATTAGTAATACGTTTTCTGAGGGTACCCAATTGACGCCCAGTCCTGGTATTTTTTAGCCCTTACTCTAAAGCAGGGGTTATTAACCCGGGGTCCGTGAGCTTGAATTGAAATTTAAAAAAAAACAAACATTATTCTTGTGGGGATGTGTTGGTGCGGGTGTGATATATTTATTAAATAATACACAGGAGAGTGTGAACTTAGTAAGGGGTCCATGGCTTTCACCTGACTGGCAAAGTGGTCCGTGGAACAAAAAAGGTTAAGAACCCCTGCTCTAAGTGTGCTGATACAATAAAGTTCTTAAAATCAGTGAAGAATTGTTGAGAGAAGTTTATATCAATATCAATGTGATGTCCATAGAAAAATAAACATCTGCTGATTAGATCACATACTTAAAATCTATTAAGTATGTAATTAATAGACCTAGGTCCATAAATAGCCATGCCTGGTGATAGCCAGGCCTTGGGTTGAGTTGCTAGAATGTGGCAGCTTCCCTAACTGCAAGTCTACTGACTGTGAGGCTGGAGCCTCCGAGGTGCTCTCCTTTATACTCCACACCTATAAAGTTTCCAGCAGAATGGCATGGTCTGGATTTTATCTTGAAGTCAACCTCAGGGTTCATATGCAAGAAAAGACCTAGAAATTTTTTTGAGAGTGAGAGATTGAGATTGAGTGTTGCATGGAAGGCACATCTTTGCTGCTATTTTCTAGCTAGTAGAAGATTAACCACCAACAGAATCCCTTGGAGGAGAGTGTGCTATAAATTAAAATTTTATTGGTATGTCCTTTGAAGTGTATAAAAATTCATGAGAGGTTAAGTTGCTTCCACTAGTCATAAAGCAAACGAGCAGTAAATGGGACTGAATCTAAGCATCCCTGTCCTCAAGCTTTCCATATTGCTTCATCAGTGCTGACAGCCAGCTCTGCACAGCTTGACGGGCGAGGCCCTTCCAGAGGGGGGACAAGCAGCCCAGGAGGGCAGCCAGTTTCTCTGGCATACCAGGAACTGCATGAGGTTATCCTACTGTCTGCCCTGAATTTTAACCACATGTCTCCTGCACCCATGTTTCCCATGGGTGTGACTTCCATTCAAAAGCACGATCATCTGGGCGATACAATCCCTCTCCTTCCACCCTTTAAATGCCCAAAACGTGCTCCAATGAGGCTTAAAATCGAACTCTGCAGTAATTCTCTCTCCACACTAAAGCTTATTTCTGAAAACAAAAAATTGACATGCAACTCCCGGAGATTCCGCCAACCGTATTCCTTGCTCTTTGTTTCGGTTTGGTTTTGGTGTTTCATTTCCTCCGTTCTTTTCAATAGCCTTAAAAACTCTGAAGCGCACCACAACAAATATGTGGGTCACAGCTTGCTTTAATGATGTGCTCTTGAAATGGTGGTTTTCATCTTGGATGCATTTTTGGTTGTTGTTTTCCTTCTGCAGTGAGAAGCCGCAGGCATGTCTGCCTAGGAGAAGCACTAGGACAGTAGGATGCCCAGATTTCCCGAGGGCCCCCTGAGCTTCCTCAGTCATATAATATCCCAATCCTGCCATCTTCAGAGCCTGTGTCTTGGGTTCTCTCCGGATGGGACTAGGGAGGAGAAGTGACTGTCCCTAGGGAGCCCCCAGGCTGGCCCACATCTTCCTGTCTTAGCCGTTACCCACTTCTCTGTAGATAAAACCAGGTCTACGTGGACAAAGGCCTCCCACGATCTCCCAGCAGCCGCATAGGTCTGTGAGAGTAGTTGGTGCTTTCCTCAATAACACACGTGACAGAACAGAGTGAGGGCCAAGGACGGGATGGCCACATGGACACAAGCTTGTGGTGTTTCTGATGGGGTATGGACTGGCTGAAAGAGACCCCTACCATGACTGAGCTTCAATTCTGAACTTAATTAGCCAAGGTATCAAAGGCTCATCAGAATAGGATCACCAACAGTCAGCTGAATTTGAATTCCAGTTACACAACAAATAATGTTGTAGTGCATGCCCTATGCATTTGAAAAGAACTTACTACTAAAGCACCTTTTCAATTTACTCTCGTCCAGGGGTTCTTAACCTTTTTTTGTTCCACGGACCCTTTTGCCAGTCAGGTGAAAACCAAGGATCCCTTACTAAGTCCACACTCTACTGTGTATTATTTAGTAAATATATCACACCCACACAAACATGTCCCCACAAGAATAATGTGCCTTTGAATTTCGATTCAAGCTCATGGACTCCTGGTTAAGAACCCCTGCTCTAGTCCTTTATTGTAGTAGAGCCTTGATATTTTATATCAAGGACTGTTGACCAACACTGAATGCTTTTCCCTGGCTTTCAAAGCAAATGTGGCATTTGCAGAGGGGAGAAAGCAGAAAGCAGTGCCCATCTATCCCTGAATGATATCTCTGCTGTGCCAGTGTTCTAGAAATCTACTTCTCTGCAGAACCTAAGCTCTGTTTTTCATAAGGTGGGTGGGTGGGTGGTCAACCTTTTCTCCCCTTTATCCAAGACCCCAGGCCCACCCCTTTAGGGGACTCTTCAGTCACCAACATCAAGCACTTCCACCATCATCACCCTCCATCCTTCACACATGACAAAAAAGTATGGAACAGAGGGCCTGTCCTCCTGCCTACAGCTCAGTGCTAAGCCTGTTATGCCCTGGCTTCAAAATCTCCAGGCTCCCTCCTGACTGCAGAATTCAGTCAAATGACGTCTGGCTTCTGCCGACACGTGCTCTTTAGTTCAGCTGCTTGTGAACCCACCACCTTCCCTGCTTCTGGACTATTCCTTCCCACCGCCCCACCCCCCACCCCCAGACAATCCCTCCCACCACGTCTTGCCTGAGGAAACCTCTCCTCTTTCAGCCACTCATCTCCAAGGACTGCCTGCAAACCCTTTCCTGATGTCTCTCTCCGTTCAACCAAGGGGTGGGGGGAGGTGTGCCCAGGATTTCTCCTGCTGTTTACGAATAGTAGCAATGCCTGATCCCTCAACAATTTCATTTATTTTTTCCCAAATGTCAAATCAGCTTCTTGTTAGCCAAGCATAATAATGTGTCCTTATTCAACCCCAAACTCCCCTGCCTTACAGGTACAAAGCTTTCTCACAACCCACGGGGCTGACAAAGTGTCTTTTTCTACTCCTGGCATCTCAGAGCCGCCCTCTGCCAGACATTTCCATGCTCCACCCCATCCCCCTACCTCACAGTGGCCCAGGCTGAGGGGACATGGCCTCGAGCCTGTAGGGGGTCCTGGTGAGGCCACCAAGTAGCCAAAGCCCCTGTGGCACCACACCTCTGTGCCGGGAGCACTCTCTGCATCCCAAGCAAGTTCATTTCCTTCTCTGCTTTGGTTTCTCTGCTCTGGTCTCCCAGACCCTACACACCTCCTGTCAGAAAGTTCTTCCAAACCAACCAGCTTTAAAACTCTGGGTCTGAGCATCCTGGGCAGGGTGGGGCCAAGGAGTGAGGCTGCTCCGCCAGGAGGACTACTCCAAGCAAATCTCACCAGAGTCCCTGTAGGTCATCCTAGGAGATCCTGGGGAAGGGAGAGGCTTCAGGGATAAGGATGACAGGGCAAGGAAAGCGAAGGGAGTGCAGAGGTCAAAGACCACCTCCAGTCAGATCTGCCAACTGACCAACCCCAGGTAGGGACTGGGAGGATGGAGCAGGAGGAGAAGAATGATGTGAGTTGTCGTCATCATCATAAGGCTGTGGGGCATGGATGGAAGAGCATGGACCCAGATCAGTGCCACTGACTTTGGTGTCTCTTAAAAAGGAATACCGGGAAGCAGATGTGTCTCAAGTGATTGAGAAATAAATAAATAAATCTTTAAAAAAATAGAAAAAAAAGAAAGGAATACTGTCAATCCTCTACATGGGTCCCACAGGAAAAGCAAATCAAACAAACCAGTGAGAAAGTAAGTGATAATGTTAGAGCATTCGTTGGCTCTAACGTTATATATATAAATATATATCAAGTCTTGTATTGTGAGGGTCCACTGGGACCCCAGCCGTGGCTCCCCTCCCTAAGGGAGGCTCAGCCCCCAGCCGCCTGCATGCCCCAGGACACAAGATAAAATGTAACAGACCTCTCCTCAGGGAAACAATGTACAGATGGTATCACAGACTGTAATTTTCTCCAGGCTGTACACTTCCTTCCTACAGTAACATCACCAGACCCCACTCGAGTGCTTCATGTGACCCTAGCAGAAACTCTGTTATGAAATGTCTGTGTCCTGAGACCCTATAGATCACCCCTGTTTTACTCGTCTCTTTACAGAGTGTAACTTCATTCTCCAAAACTCCACCTTCGGAGACCCTCCCCTGTCCGTAAGTCCCAATAACTAAAGCTTATGTCTGACACTGTACCAAGTGTGTTCTTTGGTCTTGCAGTGGCCCCAACTTGTGCCGTTCAGGAGCTGGGTTGGAACGTGTGTATGTATATATTCCGCTGGCTGTGATAAGTGGCAAAAGCCCAGCCTTCACTTGTGTCAGTGGATCAAGGAATTATCAGATCTTTAGTGCAGCATAAACATGTATTCAGCATTGTTTTCACTAGGCCTTGGAGGCAGGGCTAGAGGAGGGCATACACTGAGACAGCTGTAAAACTTTGCATTTCAAAGCGAGATGCTCAGACCAGCCTCAGCAGACCTGAGCCTTGGAGCTTGGGAGCTGGCTACAAATGCAGAGTCCCAGTCCCCTCACCCCCCACCTCCATCCCACTCACTCAGAGTCTGCATCTTAGCAAGACTCCCCAGGTGGTTCGGTTGCATATTAAAACTTGAGAAGCTCTAGAATAAAACAAGGTTTTGCCCTCGAGGGTGATTCTTAAAACATTCATCTGAAGCAAATATTATCTTCTTTTGAAAAATCGGAAACTGGGCTCAGAAAGATTAGGTCATTTTCCTGAGGTCACACAGCTTGCAAACAATCAGCAGGATTTAAATTCTGACTCCAAACTCGATCTTCTTAACTACACAACATTTAAAGAAAGGGCAAAATGACAACATAGGAGACACCTGCATCAAAAAAATCAGTTAGGAAGCAAATAAGGTCTGAATACAGTCCTTGTAGTTTTATATTCATTTTTTATTTAAGGATTTTTATAATATATACCCCAAAAGTGCTTCTCTTAAATCAGTCTGCATTTCCATTTTAAGACATTGCACAAACAATATTACAACAGCAAACCATCTGTCCCCATAAAAGGTACAGGGGACTGTTATTCTCCTGAGCAAGTTTAAAAAAGCCAAAGAGGGAAGCGGGTGTGGCTCAGCGGATAGAGCCCCCGTTTACCACATGGGAGGCCCAGGTTCG
>JAQZBX010064803.1:0-16425 GCA_029593785.1 Cabassous unicinctus | reverse complement strand
AAAAAAAAAAAAATGGCGGCTCCCTTTCTCTCCCCTTTCCTCTGTTTATATAGGACCCTAGCAAAAGGATTAAGACCCACCCTGGGTCCCACAAGGTAATCACAAGGTCCCACCTACAATTACAGGCACATGAAATCCTGCTGTTAGAACAGGACTTTCTGGGGTCCCCAAAAGACTCAAGCCAGCACAAGCCCTATGATTTACCTTTTGCCGGCATGCTTGACAGTAGGAAATCAGCTTCCTCAACGAAACCCCAGCCCTACCCAAAGGAGTACAGCCTTGCCCTTTGGCCCTTAAAGGACATCTGAGTATAAAGTTACAAATCAACACACTTCCCAAAGTCTAGCTTATTTAGTCTTGAAAAATACCATCTGTGAGCCATCAGCCGGCCAACCTAGCCAGCATAATTCCTTTTGCACCTTTCCTCCAGCAATGGTGCTGGCCAGCCCTACACAGGCTTTCTGTCATCTTCAGGGTCTATTCCAAGATGCTGAAGAGTAACGTAGAAACACCTCCCAGGAACAAGCAATATTATACCAAGTAAAACAGCCTAATCCAGTAGTTGTGAAAGAGGCATTTCTTTAAAGGAATGCCTCCCCACCCCACCCCCCACTCTCCGCCAAGATAACCTGTTACATTGTTATGCAGAAACATTTTGCTCTTTGGAAATCCACTGCCTTTGCTTTGCTTAATCAGAAGGTCCATTGCCCAAGAAGGAATCCAAGAACTGATCTCTAGCAACAAAGAAAATCACTTGAACCTTTGAAATTATGGTGCTATTCCAGTTCCAACTCTCCTCACCAGGACTATGCAAACCCCAGGGACCAGTTCTTGGTTTGGAGGCTCAAGCTGAGAAGCCTAGCCTTCTCTTCCCTCAACAGCCTCTGCAAGGTTTCCAAAGCAGGTAGTTCAGAGTGATAAGACCATGCCAGGCGCCAAGCACTCTGCACATATTATTTTCCCCTTAGGAAAGTGAAACTCAGAGGTTAAATAATTTGCACAAGGTCTCATAGCTAGTAAGTGGGAGAGCCACTATTGGAACGCAGTCAAGTTTGTCTCCAGCCTTTTTAACTGCGACCTGCACTGTCTCCCAGGCTGGGAATTAAAGCCCAACCCAGGGATGAGAGCAACTGCAAGCCTGTTCTGCCTCCACGGCAGAACCGGGATGCTAAGGCTTCCCTCTGGCACAGACTGAGAAGTCAGTAACCTTCCATGGTACATCTACCCAACAGTCAGTATTTAGACTGCAGATAGACACTAAATTTCTCAGCCTCAACCTGCAAAACCCCTCACCTGCCTCCACCCTCCACCTGGAGGAAAATGTGGCTCTGTGATTCAGCCTTCATTTCCCCACTGTCAAGGAGAACCATGAAGTGTGGTTACTTTGGTCCTTGGCACTGTTATTTCTGTTGGCTTTGACTCATGTCCCCAGGACTGGCAGCTGCTGCAGAGGTTAACCACCAATGATCCAGGGGCCCTGTTGTCGCTGAGGGCGCCTTACCTTGCTTCCTTATCAACAAGGTTTCTCTGACTGGAGACTGGTCAAGGGGAAGCAAGAATGGAATTTAACGCCAACTCAGTGAGGGTGCCCAGCTTCTTAACTCACCTTTCTATTTTTCCCTTTCAGCAGAGCCCCTTCTTGCACCCATAGACCCTCCCCAAAGGTTCTCTTACTCCCTTAGTTTGCCAAATGCCCTGCCTATTTGTTCTGGATCCAGAAGTGGAGCCTGACACCAGTTTATGGTGTTTCTTGATCCAGACCCATCAATACCCCCTGTTTAGAAGAAACTCCTTTGGGTCTATGGTGTTTGGTTGAGTGTGTGCAAGCCCTTTATTTATGTTCTTTTACACAGAAGGTAGCTTCACGTTCTGAATGGATAAAGTCTCAGAGCACCCAAAGTGATTGCAAATGTGATTACTGAACCATTGTTGATAATGTTCAAGAGGTCATAGAGAAGAAGAAAAGGGCCACAAAACAGGAGATTGACAAAGGCTGAAGATTCTTCATGTAGGCGAAATGGATGGCATGTGGAAATTGTAGAGCAATGAGTGTGCCATCTTTCACAAGCAAGACACTAGAATGGATTAATAAACAGATGGTTTCTGCACACTAAATCACCATGCATAGACGTGAGGCCACAAGGAGTAACTCATGCCGGATGACCTCATCTCTTTCCACTTGGTTATTTGACTTAGGGATCACGGGCGTAGCTCCTTCTGGCTTTAGTGAGCCATTTGGCAAAGACTTTCTTGAAATCTTAATAGATAAGGTGGAGAAATGGGAATTGGTTGCTGGTAAATTAGGTGAATTTGTAACAGGTTGAACAACTATACCTAAAGTTTGTGGATGCATTTTTTAATCAACAGCTCAGACAAAAGTATTTATGACATGCTTATCAGATTTACAAAGTATGCCAACTGAAAGGACAACTAATAATTTAGATGACAAAACTGGGATTCCAAAGTCTCTTGGTAGACTGGACCTTGGGCTGAAACTATCAATAACAAAGTGAATGGGGATAGTAGGCTTTTTAAAATTTAGTTTAAAAAAAAAAAAAAAAATGCAACGATACAAGCACAGGAATGGTAAATGTGAGTTAGCAGTAATTCCTTGTATTAGATGGGATGGTTTGGACTGAAAGTAACAAGACCACCTGATTTCGAGATAGACAAGGCAAACTATCATCTCCTATAAAATGGAGACGGGAAAAGCAGCCGCAGGTATGAAAGCTTCACTTTTCTGAGATAATCTAGGCTAGAGGTTCTCAACCCAGGGAGAGGTGTTTCCCTCAGGCAATATTTGGCAATATCTGTAGACATTTTTGGTTGCCATACTAACATTTAGTGGGTAGAGAGAGGCCAGAGATGCTGCTAACACCTTACAATGCACAGGACAGCCCCTACCCACTAACAAAGAATTATCTAGCCCACAATATCAATAGTGCCAAGGCTGAGAAACATGATTAAGAGTAATCCAGAGCTACCCCTGGAGAGGTAAGAGACTACCTTCCCCAAGGTCACATGATGGAAGGATGGATAGCTGAACAAAAGTGGGGCTCTGTTTGGAAGGAAGAAGGGGAAAGATGGATGATGGAGAGCCCACCATAAAGACCAGGACAATCCCCTTAAAAATACCTACTGCTTTAGTTGGCTATGAGCCAGGGTCAATGCTAGCCCATAGAAGGTCTTAGTATGAATTAGAAAAGGCACCCCCTTCCTCAGACACTTTACTGCCATCTGCTGGAAATTATTGTAATAAATATGCAAATCTATGTTTCATTGTAAATGGAGCCCCCTAGAGTTGTGCAGTACATAACCGCACGATAATTCAGAGCATCCCTCCTGTGGGACTAATATGATCCAACTATGTAAATTGGCTGTCAGAGAAGTGGTCTAAGCCTGCAGAAACAGTTGCTATATGACCTGAATAAGAAAAGTCAAAATCTCACTGTTTATCCAGCATTGGTCAGCCCACAGGTAGAATTAAATGATGGGTTCCATAGTTGAAGATAAAAGAGAGGCCAAAGGAAGTTGGATCAGAGGAGGAAGAGACAAGAAGGCATTCTCTTGGCACTGACTGTTTGCATAAGGGCACAAATGATATGAAGCAACAATATGTCATAGAGACTTTGATTGGCAAAAAGCAACAGATATCTCTTACAACACAAATGGTTAAAATGGTTTTGAAGATTGACAACATCTGTAAACCTGGAGACTCTGAAGAATTAAAAAAAAAAATTAGAATAAAATGTAGTCATGTTAAAAAAAAAAAAGGTAGGGGGCATATTATATGAAAATTGGCTTAAAAAAAAAAAAAGGAACTGTGATACGGAACCTGAGGAACAAAACACTAGAAGTGAACTGGAGGGATCTCTCTAAATAGCTGAAGGGTGTTAAGTAAGAGAGACGATCAGGCTAACTGTGTGTTTCTCCTAAGGGCAAATCTGGGTGCAATGAGAGGAACCACAGAATCATCAGATCTTGAGACTAGAAGTGACCTTGATGATCAAGTAGCCAAACCCTACAAATAACGCCTCTATTCCTTCTACAGTACTTCCCAAGCCGTGACCATGATAGGGAACCTTTGGTGAAGGGGTAACCCAGTCTATCTTTAAGCAATCCTAAAGTTGTTGTTTTTTCGTTACGTTGAACTCTCCTCCTAGTCAACATTTCCTATCTACTCAGCTGCTCTCGTCTGACAAGTAGGCTTCAGAGTCAGAACTTTGCTTTATCTAAAGAAGAAGGTGTTCTGATCGGAGTTTCCAGCTGGGGGCTTCAAAAAGATGGACAACCATTTGTCAGGGAGCAGATTCTTCATTTGTAAAATGTAAGAGTTAACTCGGAAGATCTCCATGTTTTTTTCTACTGTAAACCTGGAGAATAGCCTCTGGGCTATAAAATTAGGAGTGTGATATATAGACATAGAACTAACTGTGTTGACTACCCAGATTTTTCCTCTCAATTCCTCACCCTCCTTGTAAATAATTGCACAATTTGGTGTTTGAATTTTAGCATAATTAATTTAATCAGTCCCCAAATGATGGACCTTCTCGTTCTTTCCAGTTTTTCACTATTACACTTCAATAAACATCCTTATGTATAACTTTTGGGCACTTATGCACATATTTTTATAGGATAAGTTCCCAGGAATGGATCTGCTGAGTAAAAGGGATAGGCATTGCCAACTTATCCTGCTGATGATGCACATCAATTTATTCTTGCACCCACACCAAAACTAGACAATTACACTCTTAATCATCTTCATCAACCTGATAAATTTATATTTGGATTTGAATTTCTTCGATTATTAGTGAAGGTAAGAGTTTTAATTTCTTTATTAAGGAGGTTGAACATCTATTCTTATGTTTATTTATGAAATGTTGTTCATAATATTTGCCCATTTTTCTATGAGTTGCCAAATAAAAGTTCTTTATATATTGTGGATATTAATGATTTGTTCTGGTATATATATTACAAATATTATTTCCAGTTTTATGTTTTTCTTCTTTTCAAAGTCTTTTTTCCTGGACAGAACTTTTTAATAAAACCAGATACAATAAAATCTGACAATGCTTTATTTTAAAAATAAAATTTATAAAATTCTATATAACTTAGAATTTAGGTTATACTTAGAAAGATGTTCCAAATGCAAAGATTATGCAAACATTTTCCAACACATTTATAAGATATTTTACACTTAATTATTTAATCTGCCTGAAATTAACTCTAGTATATGGTATCATGTAGCTACTGAACTTAATTTTTTTTCAAATGAGTTATCTGGTTTAGTTTCCTCACTGCTATAACAAATACTGTACAATGGGTTGGCTCGACAACAGGAATATATTGGCTCACGGTTTCAGAGGCTGGAAGGCTTGCTTCCTCCCAGGGTTGGTATCTTCTGGCTGGCTGGTGATCTTTGGGGTTCCTTGGCTTTCCTGTAACATGGCAATGCACCGGATGGCGTCTTCTCCTTTCTCTTCCATGTACCATTGACTTCGCGCTCCTGGATGCTTCCCACGGCTTCTCTTTCTGTGTCCAATATCCTTTGCTTATCAAGATATCAGCCATACTGGATTAAGACCCACCCTTGTTCAGATTGGGCACACGTTAACATCTTCAAAGGCTCCATTTACAAGATCCCATTTGCAGGACCAGAATTTGGAAACTGAAGATGCCTTTTGTGGGGGGAAATGATTCAATACCAAACAATATTCAAATATTCTGACACTACTTATTGAAAAATATTATTTCTCTATTGATATGATTACCACCGTTTTGCATACTTAGTTCCCATTTGTACATGTGCCTATTTTTACACTCTCTAATCTGTTCCTTGAATCAATTTTTCTTCTCCTGTACTTCTCCTCATACAGTTTGTGTTAATATGGCTACATAATATTTTTTGGTAGAACAAATTCCCTTTATTATTCTTCTTTTACAAAATTAGAACTGGTTTGCCGTGTTCAAATGTTTAAATCCATTTGGATTTTTATTGGAATTAAAATCAATTTGGGAAGAACTAACATTCTTCCACAATTAAATCTACCCATTCACAAACTTATGTCTCCATTTATTAATTCAAATATTCTTCTATATCTTTAAGAAAATTACATAGTGTTTTTCACCTACATCTTAAATATCTCTTGTCAAATTTGTTGCTAGTTATTTTGTAGTTGAATGTGCTTTTCTGAATGAGTTTTTTTCACATTCTATTTTCTAACACGTTATTGTTGCTATGTAGGAAACGTATTGAATTTTGTATTTTTATGTAGATTTAATCTGGTCGCCTCACAGAACTTGCTTGTCTAAGTACTTTATGGTTGATTCTGTGGTATGTTCCAGTTATTCACATCATCCATATTGATGCCAATTTTTCCCTTTCTATTTATTGTATGTAGTTCTTTTATTGTTGTTCTTATCTCATTGTTTTGGCTTGAACCTTCAGAGCAATCATAAATAATAGCAGTGACGTTGCACATCTATGTCTTGTTTTTTATTTGAATGGTTACAGATCCTCATATTTCACCATTGAGGATGATGGCTACAGTTGTTTCATGGCAATTAATTTTTATCAAGTTAATAAACTTTCCTTATTTTTCTGGCTTACTAGGAGTTTTTATCAAGGATGGAATTTGAATTCTGTCAAATAACATTTTGGCATCTATTGTATATATTTTTCTTTAACCTAGTGATATAATAGATAAATGGATTGTCTAATATGGAACTAGCCTTGAACTTCTGGGACACTTGGTCATGGTATTTTTTATCTTTTAACAAATTACTACATTGAATTTCCCAATACTTTATTTAGGATTTTTACACTTCCACAAATTAGTCTATATTTTAATGCTGTCTTTGTCAAAAGTTTGGTATCAGTTTGGTATAAGAGTCCCATAAAATTATTCAAAAGGAATTTGTCTCTAAGGAGCAAAAAATATTTTCCCTTTAGAGATCTATTGGAAGTTAGTGACAAAACCATCTGGCCAGAGGCTTTTTGGATGTTAAATATTTTATTACTTTTGCACTTCTTTTTGTGATTATTGATCTTTCTAGATCTTCTACCTCTTCTTGACAAATTTTGTTAGGTTTATTTTTCATGAAAAGTGTCCATTTCATTTAGAATTTCAAATTTTCTGACATGGATCCATACATGGTATTAATTTTTTAAAATTCTCCCCCATATCTGTAGTTATATCCACTTTCTTATTTATAAAAATGTGTATTTATATTTTTCACTCTTTACTTTTCCTTGCCAGTCTTGAAAGATACTTGCCTATTTTTCAAAAAAAATCTTTACAAAGAAACTCCCCAAGTACAAGGATCCTTTCTGCTTTGCTCATCTCTGCATGCCCAGTGGCTTTGTGCAGTCCTTGGAACATGTTAGGCACATGATAAATATTTATTGACAGGGTAAATCAATAGAGCATTGTTTTGATTTTTATACCAATTCTATGGTTTTATCTTTATAATGCATTGATTTCTACTTCCTACTTTCTCATGATTTGTTTTATTGTTTCTTTTCTAGTTTCTGGAATAAAACTCTTAGTTCTTTTTGATCTTTTATTTTTAATTTTTAAAAAATTGAAACAATGAATTCTACTCTGAGTGCAGCTTTGGCTTCACCCCATACGTTTTGAGATATTCTGTTTTCTCAAAATTAATGTTATTAATTTTGTTAAAATTAATGTTATTAATTTTTACCATTTTAAATATTTTTCAAAAATTGTTTCCTAACAATTCCATTTTTGTTTATTTCTGGTTTTATTGCACTGTGGTCAGTTTAGGAAATTTATTGAGAATTTGTTTATATACATGTACATGGTCTATTTTTGCAAATAATTCACAAGTATTTGAAAAAAAAATTTTCCTGCTTATCAGGTATAAACTCTATTGCATACATTAAATCATTGTATTCCTAAATCCTTTTGATTATCTACATGGTCTCTACAGTTCTGAGAGAGGTATGTTAAAACCTCCCACTACGATTGCAGTTTCCTTAAATTCTTGCATTGCTAGCAGTTTATATCTTTTTATACCTAAATTAATGCCTAACATTTCATGAATCTTATATATTTTAATGGATTATAACTTTTACAAATATAAATAATTCCATTTTTTGCAATCTAGTTTTTCCTCGAATTCTATTAATGCTAATATCAATATTGTCATCTCTGCTTCTGTTTTTATCTTCGCTTCCCCACTCCATACACACACTCACTTTCAAATATATCTTTGTTCATATCACTATTTTCCACACCTTTTATCAGTTTGGTTTAGATATTTCTCTCATATACAGCACAATACTGGATTTGGCTTTTTTAGCCAGTCTGAGATTCTTTTTCTTTAAAAAGAGAATTCAATACACTCATAATGATGTCCGTTTTCTGGGTTTTGTTTAACAAATTCCCTGTTCTTCCTTTCTGAACTTTTATTGGATAAATTCTTTGTTCCTTTTATTCTCCAGTCATTTCAAAGCTCTACATCCTAATTTTAACTTGCTATTAATTATCCTTAAATTTTAATGAATACTGAACAAAATATGCACATTAATAAATAAGTGCGATCTCAAAAAAGCAAGAGGAAAAATTTAATATGCTTTCTGATTGTCCTCTCTCCATCTCTCCCCATCACCTAGATTTTTGTGTTTATGTTTTTCTTCATTTTTATAATCTTTCCATAATGCTTGTGTTAAATTTCAAAATCCTATTACTAACACATTTTTTTTTAGATTAAACTGTTTCTTATATCCTTGAACTTCTCTTTAGCTGGATTTGTTTTTTTCTGATTCATTTTCTGCTTTACTTTAAATCAATTTGTTTTCCTCCTGCCCACCCTTTCAGAAAGGGTATATAAATATTTTCATTAGAGAAGTTGTTGGTTTACAGAACAATCATGCAGAAAATACAGGATTCCCATATACCATCCTATTATTAACACCTTGCTTTGGTGTGGTACATTTATTAGAACTGATGATAGCACATTTTTATAATTGTACTATTAACTATAGTCCATGGTTTTACTTAGGGGTCACTTTGTAGTGCAGTTTCATGGATTTTTTCAAATTGCTCTATTACCACATATATAAGAAAGGGTATAGAGATATTTTGATTTGTGTGTCCTTGAAATGTCTGTCTTTGTCTCTCACATATGAACACCAGTTGGGCAGCTGTAGATTTCTAGGGTCAGCATCACTTCCTCTAGAAAAGATAGGAGAGTAATGTTTGTCAGGCTCCAGAGGTGGGGTCAGCCTGGGGTGGTGACTGGGTGGGAACAGACTTGTAGGGGTTTCCGTCGAGGATGGGAGGGCTGGGAACACATCCGCAGGCCAGCTGGGAGGAGCCGTGGCCTCATCCTCAACTGGCATGAACTCTCCTGAGCGGTGGCTGAAGGGACTGGAGCACCCTTTGGCCAACAGGTGGGGTGAGGGGCTTTAGGCATGCCCACAAGACCTGGCTTCTGGACCTTCTACTCGGGGCCTTAGGAGCATGTGTACCTCTAGCAGAGTCACTGGTGTCAACAGGAAGAAGGGAAGGAGTCTCCATGGGTGCCGAGGGCCTAAGGCGATTTCGCCACCCTAGGGATTCCTTTAATTCCTGTTTGTCATCAGAGTTAGTGGGGCACTGCCCATACCTCGCTTCATTCTTCTGTCCACATTGAGCCTTGGTAAACCACGCACACAGAACGATCCTGTCTCTCTCAGCCTGGGGAAATGACCCAGTTTCTAATTCATGTTCTTTCGACTTAATAACTGAGGCTGGCCTGCCCCACATCCTTGTTAGCAGTTCCAGTTGCTAAGGGCATTGAGTCCTTTGGGGTTTTTCTGGGAAAGCGCCTGTCCCCACTTTCAGGGCATCCTCATGCCACATGCTCAGCTGTGTGCCCAACGGCTTTTCCCGCAACCTGACCCTATCTGCTTCCTTTCTTCCAGAAATTCCTACAAATGTCTTCTCCTTTCACAGCAGCCTCCCCTGTTTGTCAGTGCTGCTGTGAACTTTTTCTAATTTTCATCTTTATTTGACATTTTAGTGGACCTTTGGGGGGCTGAAGAGACTCAACTTGCTGCCTGGAATCTGCACATCCTAGAGGGACATGGAAAAGGTCTAGAAGGAGGGTGCCACGACAGGGAGTAGGGATGGGCACCCAGGCTGGGAGAATAGATGTACATATGAAGGTGAGTGGTGTGAAGGTGCATGGCCTGGGAGGATGGAGAGGAGGATAGCTGGGCCATCGGTATTGTCTGCAGGTCGGAGGAGATGTGGTCTGTGTCAGGGCCAGGAGAGGCTGGTAGGCGGGGCTCAGGTCATGAAGATCTGGCATGCAATGCCAGAGTTTGAACTTTGTTCTGCAGGCTTTGGAGTCATAGAAATGGGAGTGAAGTAATTGGGGTTTTTGTTTCTTTGTTTTGTTTTTAGGAGGTACCAGGAACCGAACCTGGGACCTCCCATGTGGGAGGGAGGAGCCCATTCGTTTGAGCCACCTCTGTTCCCAGTAATTGGGTTTTGTGTTTTAGAAACAATCACTGCAGTGACAGGGTAGAGGAGGGTGGATGGGTGCTGGAGAGACCAGGGGAGGGAGAAGGTGACAACTCCCCAGAGGAAGCCAGAGCTGCCAAACACCTGAACTGGGGTAGTGACCAGGGACACAGACAGGAGGAGATGGATCCCAGAGATCTATTGGATATGGGAGTAAGGTAGAAGGAAGAGTCAGGGATGACTCAGATTTCTGGTTTGGGCAACTCAGAGGATTATGCTGCCATTCATCAAGATAGAAAATACAGGAGGAGAAGCAGGTTTGGGAGTGAAAGAATGAGTTCAGTCTTGAACTTACTGTTTTTAAGTTGCCTGCAAAACAACAACTACCTATTGATGTCAATAGGTAGTTGGGTCTAGGGCTCCAGAAGGAAGATGCATTTGGGGGTCATTCTTGTGTCAACACAGATGAGATTATCCTGAGAGTGAGCAGGGCCAGCTTCATGGGTGTGCAACCTGTGTAGTCACCCAGAGCCCCGTACCTAGAAGGAACCCCATGCTGGGTTTATTGCTCTGTTGCCACCATCTTGAAATTCTTAATAGTTTTTGAAAAAGGGGCTCTGCAATGTCATTTTGCACTGGGCCCCAGAAATTACATAGCCAATTCTGAGAGTGAGAGGGCAAAGACAAGATGCTCTGAAGCACCAAGCTGAAAGGGGTAGGTAGTGCAAGAAAAGACGGCCAGGCTATGATGCAGTCAGTCCTGTGTCAAGTGAAGGGGGTGCGGGGGCGGGGGGGTCATGGAAGTGAGGGTCCTATGAGCACCATGTCACGTGGAGAAGTTGTTGATGGTGCAGACAAAGAGATGGGGGCAGGAGTCAGATTGTACTGTTTGAAGTGTGAATAGGAGGGGGATGTGGAAACAAGAGCAGACAACATAGACTTTCTACTTCTACTTTGATATGGAGAAAGATCCAGAATCCAATCAGTTCTCACCTCCTCAGCTCTTGTCTGGGCTTTTGCAGTAACCTTCTAACTTGTCCCCCAGCTTGGTGCTGGTCCCCTGATGGAAACAGTGATGCTGCTGAAACTTCTACCCAAAACCCAATCCAGGGCTTTCCATCTCAGAATAACAAGACTTCACTGGGGCCTGCGAGGCCTGATGTGAGCCAGTTCCTGCCCCCTCTCTAACTCCCTGTCTTACCACTCTCCTCTCACTCACTTAGCTCCAGCACAGCAGCCTCCTGGAGATCCCCCAAGATCCCAAACTTACCTCAAAGCTTTGCGCCAGTGAGTCCCTCTGCCTACTCATCCACCACAGATGCTCTGTCTAAGCCCCTCTCTTCTCTCAGGGCTCTGCTCAAATATCACCCTTAGTGAGGTCTTTCTGACCAGGCCAGTCCCCCATCCTCCTTAGCCTGCTTTATTTTCATTACAGCCCTTAACAGCACCTGGCTTATCGTGTAGTTATTTATTTGCCTTTTGCTCCCTACCCCTTGAGAGTGGATGCTTGGCTTTGTTCAAAGTTGATCTGTTTGGTCTTGTATAAGAATGGCAGCCCTGGGGACATCAGAAACTATATGGACCCTACTTCCCAAGACAAAAATTAGGGTTTGTCATCTAGGGAAGAGACAGAGTATTCATTTGTTTGTCTGTTTGTATATATACCTCTTTGTTGCAAAAAGGAATTTAAGGCAGCTCATAAAGATGCATAAAATTCAGCAAGATGACATAAATTAGAAGCAGGTGAGAAAGGAAAATGCAAAAACATGGGTAAAGCCATAAAATGGAGCCAAGGATGGGACTAATACAAAATAAACATACCATAAACTTTGATCCATTTGCTAGGGGTGGGCCACAAATTTGGCTCTAAAATTTCTAACAGCCAGTGCCAAGATGAAACATGAGCAGCTATACAATCCCCAGGATTCTCAAGATGAAAGCAAACCACTTGCTGAGGAGAAGCACAAGCATTCTTGAGGTCCCAGAGAATGGAGAGAAACGTCTCCTTAAGTCCTCAAAAAGAAGACATCTAAAACAATGAGCCGTGTGCTCAGAGTGTCCTTGCTGCAGACTCAGTCCTGAGCTGAGTTTCCCACAGTTCCTCAGCGAGGTTTATGGGCATCTGACCAACGTGAAAGGCAGACAGGCATTTATTTGGAGACCAGTACGGGAGGTTCTGTGCAGCTGCATGAGCACCTGATGATCCTTGTCTAGGGGTTAACCTTAAAGCAAATGGTGGAACATGTTCACAGCACATCCCTCCGGTAATCCTTCATGAGAGGAGTGTCTCCTGGCCACGCTTCAGGCGGCTGTTGGGGGACGGAGGCTCTCATGACTGGCAGCTTGGCTGAGGCCATTCTAGATGGTAACGTTTTGTGTGAGAACCTATGACCCACCCAATGTCAGTCCTGGGAAAGCTTTGACATCCTTTTGTGAAAGTCAAGCCTAACAAGGACTTGCCCCACCTCCCTCAGAGATGAACAAACAGGACCGAGATTCTTCTTGGAAAGTAAGTGAAACATATTACAAGTGACTTTAGCCTGGGAACCTTTGAGAACCAATCCACACAAACACCTGCCCATTTTTTTTTAAGTGTCAGTAAAGTCTTCTGGGATGCCTAGCCTTGAGCAGTCTCCTTCCTGCTGTACATTCCAAGATAAACCGTTTGTGCAATGCACCCCATGTTAACTCTGAGGAGAGCTTCTACGTGAGATTATTAACTGCCGTTAAAAGCCAAGGGACATCTACCAAAAATAATGACTTCACTGATAGAGCATTTGATCTGAAGTCTTCCTTTCTGGCAATAATTAAATAGCAAGGCCAGCTGTCTCCTGGGACCAAATACTGAATTCGAGCTGCCCCAGAAAATCCAGACTGCAGGCTGGCGGCGGGCAGAGCAGAGCGAGATGGCTCCTCCCCAGCCTCGCTGCCGTCCTGATAAGGATCCCAGCCACCTCCCTGCCTCCTCAGGGTGTTGAAAGGTCCCAAGATAACAAAGCGCCCCTCCTTGGAGTACCGGGAAGGAAGGCACTAGGCAAATAAAACCCCAGTGTGGGGCAAAGTGCACCAGGAGGACATAAATGGCAAGGCAGGCTGCGCCCCACAGCTCCCCCATGCCCCTCGGAGCCCAAGTGCCCTGAAAATCATTCTCTCCACTTGGTGACCAAGTCAAAGGAGTGGGTTAGTGACCTGTCTGGGTATCTTCCCTAAATCCTTCTTGGTGCAGATGAAAACATCTCATCAAATCCACAAATATTATTGAGCACATTCAGTGACCAAAGCACAGTGCATCTAAGACCCTAAGAAGTCCCCTGCTTTTCTAGGGGCAATCTATCAACATCCTTGCTCTGCCAGGGTGGTTTTTGACCTCCTACTCTGCACCTGCTCCTTTCCCCCAAGCTGCCCCGCAGCAGAATCAGACCCTCTAGAGCGGTGCAACCCAACCCTCTCTCAGTGACATCTTCCAGCCTACTTGGTCCTCAGAGTGTTCACCGGCTTCACTCTCTCCTAATACCCTCTCGCTCACTCTTTTGGGCAGTCATAATAACCCTCAGGCTTGCAGGACAAGAGGTCTCTTGAGATCTACATAACTACCATGAGGAGGTGGGTGGTTGGAGGCTAATTGTTATATCAAGCTTACAAAGACTTCTTCCACCATTTTCCCACAGCCAGGCCCTAAGTGAGTATCCAGGCAGAGAGCAGAAATCAAACCTCCAGGCTCCCAACCTATAACTCACCATGCCTGCCCATTCCCACAACCAGCCAAAGGAGGAGAAGCAGAGCAGTGGGCAAGCATGTGGCGGAGGGAGGCAGAGGGACTGAGGGGGGTCTTGGAACACCATTGCCATCACATCTCCTGCTTCATGATACCAGCAAATGACCCAACCAGAAGGAACCCAAGAGTTTCCTCATACTGAAGCTTCACTTTACAAATGTGTAAACTGAGTCTTGGAGAGAAGAACAGGATATGCACTTAATGTTTCTCTGTAGATTGCCCACTCCACTATCAGAGCTGGGCAAACCTTAGGACTCAGTGAGGATTGGGGGTTGATTGAGGGGTGGGGATCCTAGTCTTACTCGCCCACATCTCCCCTTCCACCTCTGGTACATCTAAGACAGCCAATACAAGGCCTGGCCTCATGATCTTCTGGAAAGATCATGGAATTGGCCATCAGCAGCTTTTCGTTCCAGGCCCAGTTTGGCTGATAACCATCTGCTTGGCCTTGGACCTGTCCCTTAAACTTTAAGAGTCTCAGCCTTTACCAGAAGGAGTTAACTGAACAAGTCCCCAGGTCTTTCTGGCCTCAATGTTCATTCTAGATCTCTAGGTCTTCCTTCAAGAAAGTAGTAGTCTCCTGGAGAAATCAGATGCAGCTGAGTAAGGTGGGAAACCACGGAGGGGCAGAATTAATAGGCAGTAAATGTTGGATTGTGGTTGGGGCTGGGGCAGGAAAGCTGCCTTGAAGAAGGGGCAGAATTAAGCAGGCAGGAGGAGGTGGGACACTGAGGAAGAAGAAGAGCAGATATCACAGGCTAGGGTGAGACCAAGAGCCCATTGGGTTGAGGCCCATTGGAGGTACCACAGTCCTCAAGGAAACCATGAGGCTGCAATGCAGCCCAAGAACCTGGAGTCCTAGAATGTCCTGTCCCTTCTTCCCACAGATGACAAAGCCGAGGCCTACCTTTAGCTTAAATCAACCTTCAATGGCTCTTGCCAGACACTTTTACATGCATCCCATTGCCGCTTCACAGCCTACATGTGCAATTATGATTAATATCTCCATTTTGCAGACAAGAAAACTGAGGCCAGATACAAGGTCAGGGCAGAACCAAGAGAAAGCAGGGGTTGGGGTATCTGAACCAGTGCTCTTCCTTCTGTATGTCCTTTGGCCATAACACACCCCACAGTTGTGACAAGATCACCGCATCTGTGAACTGATGAATACAAATGCTTAGCTCATGAAGAGGGGCTCGGAATTTAAGCCTGGTTCTAGGCTAAGAATCAGAAAAGTCCTACCCCAAACGTCAATATTTTGTGTTCAGTACTAAACTCACCCATCTGCTAATCTTTGTATTCATTTCACTCATTAAGCAAACATTTAATGAGCTCCTTTTGTACTGCACTGCACTGTTTTTAAATTATTTTGCCTATTATTTTTATGCTGCACTTGAGCATAGCTAGAATGTTTGGGGAAAGTGCTTTGCCTGCACCCCCAAAGCCCTCCTAAAAAGCTGTGTCCTCTGACCATATATACCCATGAGGAGTGGAGACTGTGGGAGTCAAGGAGGAGGTAGGGAGAAAGAGCCTGAGAAAGTGAGGAGGTAATCGCCAGTGAAGCTTCTCTCCATCATTAAAGAGGATCTTAATTAAGGTCCCTGAAATAGATACTCAAAACAAGCAGCCACTGTGGGAACCAGATCTGGCAGGGATAGTGCAGCAGCCCAGAGGTGCTGGGTGTTAGCTGGCTGGCCCCTCACCTGTCATTAGGGAGTGGGAAATCACCCCACATCAAAGCCAGCTAGGAAGGAATGTGACAAATGCCATTCACCTTAAAAATGGTGATGAAAATAAATGCCAAAGTTTGCCAACCATTGTGTGCAAAAACTCCTCGGGCAGAAGGAAGATCCCCAGTGAGAGAAAGGCGAGGTGTGTCTGTCCAGGAAGCAAAGGCTAGATGCTTGGACCTGGGAATGGAGTCCTCCTCGGCTGTGGCTGTCTCGTTCTGGACATACCTCTGCTGATCTCTGGCCTTCCCTGGGAAAGGGAGAAGACCCTGGGTAATCCCTTCCTCCCTCTGCCCCACCACCCTGACCGATTACCTAATGTGGTTCCTTCACTGCAAGGTCAGCCTTGGCATAAGAGGCAAGGGTCAGAGGACACCCCTGGCCGGGGCTCTGCCACCCTGCACTGAGCATAGGCATTTCCTGTCTTGGACACCCTGATTTCCCT